>JAQQAE010006297.1:0-16819 GCA_029823295.1 Pseudamia nigra
CCCATTGGCTGGAGTGAGTTTTTCCATAGGAATCTACTTCACGGATTTCGCCTATCATGGGTTATTTTTAGAACGTAACCCCCATGATAAACAAGGGTTCACTGTAATTAAATATCTGCAGAAATGTGGTGGGTGTACTCACTTTTGTGAGATACTGTATCTCTGTAGGACTGCAAAAAATAACCATACAATTACTTCACTACTTTACATATTATGTTCTGTGTATTGTACTGTATTGGTTGTTGGGTTTCAGTATTGTTCTCCTTTTCAGTGACAGTCTAAGAAGGCCGGGTCCCTCTGGACAGGATAGTAGTAATAAGATGGGTGAGTACAGTAAAGGTCCTCTGTTCAGTTTTTCATGTTTAGATACCCAACATAGATAAAATACTTGGCTATCTTTGTCTTGTGGCACAGATAACACCCTAAAATAGGACAAACTGTTTTATTAATAGTATCCTTCATTCCCCACCAGAGGAGGATGACTCTCTGTCTCTAATAAAGGACAACAGCCACAACAGCAGCTTTGAACTTGGTGGATCTATGATCACTTCTTATCAGCCTGTCAACAATCAGCGCTCAGCAGGAAGGGGCGTGTCCAGCTCGTCCATATTTCGATCCCCTTCCCCCTGCCTCTTCAGGCCCAGCTTCCTTGGATCTGCATCTAAGGTGAGTAAAAACATCCATCCAAATATAGGCCATAATCTATATCTTCATACAGTCATACAGGGTTCCCATGTGCCCTGGAAAATTAGGAAAATTACCATCTTTTCCAGTCATGGAAAATGAGTCGCGTATCCTGAAAAAGCTTAAGTTGTCCTGGAAAGTTACTGTCTGTTATTTTGTTAATTTTTGTTAGTTTGATAGTTTTTGCCAATTTTGTGGCTTTTTTGTTAAATGTTGGTGTTATGTGTTTCATTGTTAAGTTATTTGATTGTTTATTAGAAACTTTTCAGATCCCATACTTTTTCAGAGAAGTACCTAAAGACAAAACTAGTGACTGAGCTGACGAGTGTTGCTAATGTTGGTCTGTGAGTGTGAACATGGTACGTCAGGAGGATGTATTAGTTTAACCACTTGTCTATGATACTGTAGCAACTTAAAATGTCCTGGAAAATAATTTTAAGAAAAGAATGGGAACCCTGACAGTGAATTCTAAAGCTACACCTAAAATTTTGCAGTAGATTCTTCATTAACGGCTTTGCTTTCATCCCCAGATACTGCTTTATTTTACATATTTGCCCACTGTTAGAACATATGATGCATTCGATAACGATATGTATAATTTGATGGCTTACTTTTATATACATGCGTGTCTGTCAGTTTGCACCATAATTAAATCAACGCACGTGAAAGTCATGGTTCATTCTCTTGCACTGCTCAGCTGAAGATCAAGTCACATTGAAGCAGGTAGTCAGGTTGATGCATATACTTTCTCCTCATGTCTGTAATACATAGTCATAACATTTCCATATTTCTGCCCATTAGAGCTCAGGCAAACTCTCTGAGCCGTCCTTGTGCCTCCCTGTTGAAGACTCCCAAGACCTTTATGCCCCTCCGTCCCCTGACACAGACTCTGGGCCACTGGTTGGAGTCGTATCTGGCCCTGGTCTGGGTGGAGAATCACAAGGCCGCTTCTCTCTGGAAGATGATGCTCATTCCCAGCTACTTGACGCAGACGGTTTCCTCAATGTGGGGCCCAGACCCGGTGCAGCCCCGTCTCACAAGAGACAGCTGATCCTGAATCTGAACCTGGATGATAATGCGATGGATGCTAACATGGGGGAGTTGTTGGGTCTATGCTCAGGTAGTTTTGGGACGGCAAAGAGCAACTGTAATGATGCCGTAGGCCTCGGAGCAGCACAAGAAGATGAGCTGCTTGGCTTATGCTCAGGAGTGTTTCCACCAACACAGGGAGGAGAAAACCAAATGGGAACCGAGAAGAGGAAGGAGGGACAGGATGAAGATATTGACAGCAGCATGGATCAGCTCCTGGGGCTTTGCTCTGGCAAATTTCCCAGTCCAAGTGAGTTAGTGTGTGTTTAGTTTGTTTTACCAGACTAAGGAAGTAAATTAAAACATCCACCCTCATTCAACACATAGTGCTACAGGGAAAATATTAATTGGTATAACCCAGGCGTCAGCAACTTTTACAATCTAAAGAGCCAAGAGGGTAAAAAAAAATATTGAGAGCGGTCTTTATTTATCATATGACAAAAATTTCAGCTGGCAAATGTGTCAAAATCAATTTAATAATTTTTTGTTTATTTTATTGTTTTTTTTTTTCCAGCTTTTTTTTTTGTTCATTTACTTGATAATTTAGTTACATTTTTGGCCGATGTTTTAGTTTCTGTTTCTTTTAATATTTTATTCATTTTTAAGAATGCTGATTAGTTTTCATATTTGCAATTTTGTGCATTGTGTTAATTATTGTGCTTATTTTGGTTCATCTTCTTGAATTTGTTCATAGAGTTAATTTTTCTTTTTTGTTGATTTTTTTAGTGCTTATTTTGTTCATTTTGATTTATTATGTCACTTCCATCACTGTTCAAAGCCACAGGAGCCGATGGAGAGAAGCTGAAGAGCCACGGATTTCAGACGCCTGATATCACTGCCCTAGACTCACTGCCTTGTGGGTGTTACCGTACCATTGCTTTTCCCTGTTAACATATCTTTGTTTATTGGGATTCAATGTGTTGTTTTGTACAGATTAAACAATGCAGGAGACTTTGTTAATAATGTTATTTCTTCACTGCCTTGGATATATTTTAGATATTCCAATATTAGTAATTGATATTTAATTACAATTTTACAGAATATTTGAAGCCAAACTATTAAAAGTTCCATATTTCACTGTAGTCTTCCAATATTTGACGTCCATTCAGCCTTTTTTACAATCTGCAGTTAAAAACATCGATATTTCCCTGACTTTCAGACAGTTTTGTTTTAATTTTGTATGGACTAAATCAGAATTTAAAAAACTGTTATTTAAAGCCAGGCATTTACAAAAAAAAAACACAGTATGCATAGGACAGTGGTCTGCAACCTGTGGCTGGGGGGCCACATGTGGCTCTTTAGCTCCTCCCCAGTGGCTCCTGTGGCTTTGACCAGTGATGGAAGAAACACGGTAAATCAAATAAAATGAGCAATGAATCAACAATAAGAAAAAAGTAAATGAGCACAACAAAGAAAAAAGGCAAAAGCCAGCAAAATAATTATTAGGCCAAAACTCAACAAAATAATCCACAGTATAACTGTAAAGGAAACTGGATAAAAAATAGACAAAGCAATTGGTCAAGTTATCAAAATATTGAAGCAAATAAACAACAAAATATTCTACAACATTAACAAAAATGATAAAGGAAAAAGCTAAATTTAACAAAGCGAACAAAGATGAAGGAAAAAAAACTAAATCTCCTCAATTAACAAAACTTAAGTTGTAAATAAATATGTGCTCTTTGAAAATATGAGCACCTTTTTGAATTGTCTACCTATCTGTTGTATAAAATGTACAATATTTAGATTTGTCTCCTTTGTTGCACATTTTAGGTTCTGTACCCGCAGAGTCACCAGTGAAAAACAGGTACAGATTGAATATCTCTATCTGTAACTGTACTACTTTTTATGCATATTGTAATGTTAATATTATGTGTTTTTTCTGTATGTAGTAAAAATGAGCATAATGAGGAGGGGCAGCAAGAAGAGGAGGAGGAAGAGCAATATGAGTTTCAGTTTCTGTCGGATGAAGACAGTAAAAACGGACAGGTAAGGTGTAAAACCCAAACTTTGTGTGGTTTGAGTCCTTTTTTTGGTTTTTGACTACATGTATATGTAATTTGCAGGATGATGAGGAAGATGAGAACAGCGGAGATGAAGATGAGGAAGCTGAAGAGGACCGTGAAGAAGAGAACAATGATGTGGAAGAGGAGGAGATGGAGGGAGTGTTTGCACCTCATAGAGTAAAGAAAAAGAAGAAACTGTGAGTAAATGGGTCAAACTTCTTTTAAAGGCTTTTTAGTGAGTTGTAATTATACGGTCCCCACTGTAGTGCAGGTTTGAAGTATGTCTCGTGTCCTCACAGGCATTTGGCTGACTACGTGGACTCGGAGGCGGAGCTGTCCGGCAGCGACGCGGGCAGTGACGACGAGGATTTTGACAGAGGCAGCGAATACGAGGAGGAGGAGCTGCTTGAAGAGCTTCCATCTGATGAAGAGCTGCAGGATCAGGTCAACAAGATCCACATGTGAGTAGCAGCTGAGCTTGTAATTTATCTTAGTGTACAGTACCATCAAAAGTTTGTGGCCACCCCAAATCTGTCAACAAATTCAACTGAGTTATTTAAGTGTTTAGAAACTGCTTGGAGTGCATTGCCAAGCAAATACTTTGACTCACTGATTAGGATGTTCAGCAGTGATTAAAGCAGCAGGAGTGTATTTTGATGATGCCAAAGCTTAGGTTTATTTTGACAAAAGTTGGTGTTGTCATTGTTAAATTGATATTGAATGTACTTACGGTACATAAATATTGTTTCTCTTTCTTTGCATGAAAAAATGGCCAGTTTGACATGTTATTATATATTTTATATATCATTGATACTCTTCACTGTCACTGCTACCTCACTATTCCTTATCCGTGCAATGAATATAGGGAATAATCCAACACTCGTGCAATACTTTTGTCCAATACAGTACATTGTTTACAGTGTGCATTGCACTTTATTGTTTTGCATTTTTTCACTGAGCTTTGCACTTTTTTTTAATATGTTTGTACTGAAACAGGAGAAGTCTTTTTTTTTTTTATCTCATTGTACCTTGTATAATGACATTAAAGCTATTCTATTGTATATTAAAATCTGGGTGGCCCCAAACTTTTGACCGGCTGTGTACATTTACCAAAAGTTTGGACACAGCTTCTCCTTCACTTTTTTTTCCCATTTTTAATTTGTACATTTATACACATCCTAACTGAAAGAACACATTTGAAGTGTAAAAACAACCCACAATACGTTTTAGATTTTCCAAAACACATTATACACTAACAAACATGTAAAATTAAGTAATTAGAATCTTAAATGGTATAAATCAGTGGTAAAATCTTTGCCGATGTCATTAAAATTGCTATAAGTGTGACATAAAAGGCAGGAACTGACAAAAATCTATCAAGTCGCAGTATTTGACAAGTTCCAGACATTTGTGGCAATCATAACAACACATTTGAAAGTGATGTAGTCGCCGAATCCAGTCGTGGAGTTTAACATCACCAGTCCAGAGATAGAGCTTGGACCTGTACTCATTTCTTTCTACTTTATTCTGCTGTTCCTCAGGAGAAGTCTCAGAAAATCCCAATAGTGCTAATGGAAGACGGACACATAAATACAGCTGGGAGATGTGGCGAACAGTGTTCTCACAGTAAAAATGTTCCTCTTTGATATGATAAATCTTAATATTTTGTATTTGGAACAATGAAAAATGAAAGATGACAAAGTAACACAAAACAACAATACTAATCTAAAAGATACAAAAATGAAAATGGTATAAAGGAGGCAACAAATGAAAATTGATTATGCAGTTTAGAGTTTTGTTGCTTGGGATTTATTTTGGCTTAATGTTAATAAGCCAGCATGCATCAAAACAAATAATGATAATAAACCTCATTAATTATAGAACATTTTGCTTTTTAAAAATGTCTAGCAAGTCAAAACATTAAAATATGTTATTGTTCACAAAATAAATCCCAGAAGTGGTTGATCACAAATCATGATCATTAAATATTATACATAAAAATATTTATATCACAATGTAAAGTATACTTTCATTTGTGTTTACAGGAAGCAGATCCTGGATGATGACAAGCGTCGCCTGAGGTTGTACCAGGAGCGTTATCTGGCCGACGGCGACCTGCACTCTGACGGACCAGGACGAGCTCGGCGCTTCCGTTGGAAAAACATTGGTATGTTTACAAGACAAGGATTTTAATGTCTGTAAATTTGAAATACTGGTGATTTAAGCAGAAATTTAATTCAAGAGCAGTCAGTCGAACATGAATACCTTCATAAATCCAAAAACAGCAGAGACTCATGGTCATTTGTCTCTTGTGCTGAAATTATTGCAGAGAATTTTCTGCACAAATACAGCTATAGATAAACATCTGTGTCCAAGTGCAGTCAACAAAACCATCAAACGATTTGATGAAACTGGCTCACACAATGGCCGTCCCTGATTTCTGAGGCTGGTAATTCTAATAAACTCACCCTCTGTAACAGAGATAGCTCTTTCCTTGGACAGTCCTTATAAGAGCCAGCTTTATCAGAATTTCGTCCATTTCAGTTTTGTCAATCATTATGATTGGCTTGGATTACGGTACTTGGGGACACCCAATATAGACTTCCATAATATAGATTTGTACAGTAGCTGTGGTAGTACTAATAGGGCTGTGAATCTGAACGCTCTTCCTCTGCACAATACAACAGACTAAAGTGCATTAAGAAGGCAAGAAATGCTACAAACAAACTCTAAACAAGGCACACCTGTGATTTGATTTAAAAAATGTTCCAGGGTGACCTTGTTGTTCCGTTTGGAGAAAGCAAAACTGTCATCAGAGCTAAATGCATGCTGGTCAAAACATGAAAAATACCCAAGAGCAGAACATTTCACCAATCTAGTAGCACAACATTTGGAACTGTTGACATGAGAGCAAATTAAAATAAAGTTTAAAGCAAGCATTGTATGAAAGTAGTTTTAAATGAGAGCATGAGAAGAATGACTCCTCCAGACAAAAACCCCAGCCTTATTCAGTTACCATTATGTCTACAGAGCATATTTAATGTCGACTTTGTTCTGAAAAGCTTTTACAAGAATTCCTTTTTGGCATTTTGCCTCCAGACGATGGTTTCAACACAGGCAGAACAGGAGCAGAGGGTGAGGAAGAGCAGGAGGACGATGATGATATCGACCAGACTGAATTCCAGAGGCGAAAGGAGAGACTGGAGCGAGAGCAGTGGCTCCGAGAACAGGTGGGGCACAGGCATTGGAAGTGTTTTTTAAATGATGGAAAGGTGTTTTTAAATCACATGTGGAGTATTGACTTCAACTTAACATTCTGCCTTTCTGTCAAAGCAAAGCTTGACTTATCCCCCTCTATTGTATTTTGCCTTCAATCCTTTTTCTTGTCATCTCAGACTGAACAGAAAGCAAAGAAAGGGGAAGATCTGGACGCAGACGATGAGAAGTTGGGAGAGGAGGACAGTCGATTTATGAAGCTCGCCAAGAAACTGACTGCCAAGACTCTACAGAGGAAAGGCAGGTTGAATGTCCTGGAACTCACACAAATAAAAATTAAATTGATATGTCTAATGTGAAGGATTTTTAAGCTTTCTGTACTCTCAAAAGTGTAACATGCGCTTCATATTCTAGTGCGTGGAGTCTGTAAGCTGTAGGTGGGTAATAGCTGAAGTGTTAAACCAGCTGTAGATGGGACAAGCTTGTTTTCAAGAGAGAAGTGAATGTAAGGATTTTATCAGAGAGAAATGATTTTTAAAGATGTTGCTGAGATAAATGCAGTTACAGTGTGAGATGAGAAGGCTGGCCTTGTGTGCATTAGTCCAGACACTGCTTCCAGGCTCATGGCAAAATGTTATGTTGATTTAGACATGATTTTGTGACATTCTTGTTTTCCAACCCTGCTCCTATTGTTTGCTTTGTATTAGAGCAGCAACAAATAATCAGTTATTAACTGAATCAACAGTATATTGATTTGTTTGAATAGTGTTCATTGTTAGAAAAACTGTGCCAATTCTGATTGCAGCTTCTTACATGTATTTTCTTGTTTCTTACCTAATCTGTTACACTCAACTGAATATTTTTGGGTTATGAATCAGGGGAGACATTTCTGGACATCACTTCGCCTTTTGAAAAAGAGTTTTTTTTACACTTTTGTAGCATCTGGTGGTCCAAATGAATGATCAAAGCATAATCAGTGGTGAAAATCATTAGTTGCCGCTGTACTGTCCTACAAAGACAAAGTGCAGGAGCTCTGGCATTCAGTCAAATTTACCTGAAGCCTGGAACTTGACTTTGTGACAACTGACTTATTCTGATAAAAAGTCTTGTAGTATTGATGCTGCATTTCAGACAAAATCATGGGTCAAATTTGCAAATTGACTCTAAATTACAGGCAAAAATTAAGGCAAACAGGAGTAAGTTGTTCAGTGTTTGGATTGAAAATTAACAAATTAAGTAAATGACCAAACCAGTGAACTGAATCAAGAAAATGAACAAAATAACAAGCAAAATGAAGGAAACAATTAACACATTGTCTAGAAAAATAACAAAATGAGGGGCAAAACGAGCAAAATAATCACAAACAGAAAGGAAAATAAAGAAAAATGAGAAGTAAAATAAAGGAAAGGAACAATATAAGAAGCAAAATGAACTATAAGAAGAAATATAATGAAGAAAACTTGGCCTTCCCCTTTTCTAATGGCTATGCACTGTGGGTGATGTCATAAATTTAAAACATTTTTTGAGCATATTGGTGATTTAAAACCTGTTATAAAGACGGATATTATAAACAGTCATTTGCAACCTTTTTGAAGCTGCAGGTGTCCTATCAGCAGTTTTGCAGACCTCTCATCATTGTGATCTAAATACAGTACTTTCAGGGCTGGAGTGTAGTATCCATGAATGGCCACTTGGTGAATCGGCTTCAAATTGGAGCGCAAGTCTGGGTCCCTGTTCTTGCGATACCTCCATGGTCCTGACCCACCAGCTGCAAACCAGTGCTTCATTATATTCACCAGTTATTGCTCCTTGTCACTTAATGTCCTCCAAACTAAGGACCTAAAGTCTTTTCCAGCAGGATATTAGTCATATGTGGGAGAATTAAATGCAATAAAACTTGTCTATAATTAACAGTAATCTGAGAAATCATTAAATATGTGCATGTTTGAAGTTTTAAAACCTCTGCTCTTGGTTGAAAACAATGGAGGCTTTGGTGTTTACTTCACAATACTAATGTTATAATTGTTCACTCCAGAGCCTCTTGTGACACCTCAACCAGAGAAGAAGTCGCCAGCTCTGAATCCCTTCCAGAGACCCTCACAGCCCTTGCAGGTAAATCCATTTTTCATGCTGCTGTTTTGCATTGTTCATAAGGTAAATGCAAAAATACTGCAGGAAGTAGTTGATTTTAAGTGTGAAGATACTATATGTTTTAAGGGTCCATGTTGATTATTAGTAATGTACCTCTTATTTTAAAATTGACACTGTTGGTATCAATTTTTGGAATAATTCCATACATACGCTATTGTTAAGGTGAAGGGTAAATACAGTATGGTTAGTCACCCTGTGTTTGTTTTAATTTGTTATCAAGTTTATGATGACCATACACATTCAGCAACATGAATATCAACTTTAAATATCCAGCTTTAGTTTGTAGGCTTGTAAATAAAACTACAGTGAATATGTGCACAGTGTAAACACATACAAATCAGAACTAAATGCCATGAGTCCATATTCAGTGTGATTTCAATTCCTGTAGTAATAAGCAAAACAATCAATATTGGCATGTGCTGAATAGTACCTGGTTTAAACTCACAAGATCTCTTGGGGTGTATTCACACCTGAGCAGTTGTTCTGGAACAAGGAGCATTTAACCCCAAAATCGGTTCATTTCTGCATGTGTAAACACAGTAATCACTCCCGGATTCAGAACAAAACAAGTGAGCCGAGATCGTCGAAGGGGTGGACTCTGCTCGTTTCCATTCGATCCCTGCAGCAGTTCGTTTGCAGTGAAAACACAACAGAGTCAGAAACTGACATAACTGACTACAGACTATGGTTGGCAATGGAATAGTGGGGTAGTGTGATGCACTCAGTTGCCAACTGTCATTCAAAACAACAGAAATGGAAGAAGACAAAGCAGAAGAAGAAAAAAAGGAGGAGGAGTTGGCGAGATGGGTATAATCCATACAGTCTATGGCATAATCTAACAAAGTTTACCTGATGTGTTGTATTTAATGTAGCGTGTGTATATGGTCTCTCAGAGCCCCTCTCCTGTGAATTCAAACAAAGCAAACGAGCCACAAGTGTGAACACGCCCTTACATTCTATACCAGAATTCACAACATTTCAGGTGCAAACGGAGGGACCATTTAACACTGACAATTCATTGTGGGGATACTGAAATGTTTGTGTGTTCTTGTTCTGCTTTGGTTGAGAAATGCATGTTTGTGGTCATTATAATCTGTGAACCACAGTGCTGAAAACTTTTGCACAGTACATAAGTGCTTCCCCATTTCTGTTTAGACTAATTTGCACCACTCGCAAATGGCAAATTAGCCCCACAATGGAAAACAAAAATTAAGAAGTCACATAACGAAAAATTGTTTTATATCCCTTGAAAGAAGATTGTTTGTACTTAGTAAAGGAAATATAAAAAAAGATGCATACATTCCCACATGGAGTTATGGCTGAATGAAACTATTTTTGACCTGAAACTTTTTTGGATTTGAGGAGAATGTTTTCCAAACCACTGCATAGATGTGTTTTGTACAGCTCATGTAGGCATCTCAAGGTTCAAATGCCTGGTGCAGATACAAATGTTTTCAAAAGGACTAAACCTGGTCAAATGTGTGACTCCAATGTCATTTTTGAAGGGCTGGGATGCCTACCAGTTTGGATAGGAAACAAATCTTTTGGTATATTCTCAGACAACATGTAAGGCTTAACATGATGCAAACTTCCACATTCACCCTAGGTCATGTAGTTTTTGAGATGGTGAAATTTGAAATTAGACAAAAAAAATTTAGGCCTCCCAAAATTGACACATACCCCCTCACTTAATTATGAGGGGGGATAAAAGTCCTCATCTGAATGAACTAAAATTTTATGGCATCTATTGGATAAATAAGGCACAACTGGCAAAATTTTCATATTTTTTGAGACCGATGTACGTGGGATGTCCTGAAAATTTGTTGAAATGGCATGGAATCACCCAGTATGTAGTTTATCAGAGAAAAATAATCACACCAGTATCCACAATCATTCTAGATTTTAGTCTAATGATAATGTCTGATTGCTATTGTCTTATTTTTGCATTGCACCTGGGACATTTTAGTAAAACAGGACTGTTTATATCTAGTGAAAAGGTCAAATTCTGACGTTCTGAAAGACAGGTTATAGTGGCTTATTTTACTAAACTGAACAGCAATTCTGCATCTGTGTCCATACCAGGTGTAGCTAAGATGCATGTTTTTGTTTTTGTTCCAGGTGAGGAGAGGTTCACTTCTGAGTCAGCCCCAGTCTGTCCTTCAGAAACTGTCTTTGATCTCTGAGGGAAACCCCCTGGCTCCAAGAAACAGCAGAGGCTTCCTGTTCCAGACATTGTCTCCGGAAAAGGACAGTTCAAACGCAGACGCTCCTCAGAAACAGGTGGAGAAAAATATCACTACTTGAATAAATTACATCCTTGAATACTAGGGAGAAGTGGTAACAGTTTCATCAGGTAACCAACAACCACTGCTGCAAATCTGTAAATGTAATTCTTGTGATGTAACATCCCACCTGCACAATTTGTTGGATTGTGGGTAAGATTGCAACTTGAGTTTGCACTGAATTACACTGGCTACTACATCTCTGGAAACTGGCATCTTTTTCCAATTCAGACAAATGCTGGCCCTTTTTTAATTTAGAGCCTTTTAAAATTATATAATACTGATGCAGCTCTAGCACCAATAGAAAAATAGCAAATGTACAAATACACTCCCTGCTCACTTTATTAGGTACTTGCTAGTACTGGGTTGGACCTCATAGCTACAAGATGATGCATTGGTCATATATGGATGGATATGATCAGCAGCTGTACTCGGGTATGCTGTGGCATTTAAATGATGTTCAGTTAGTACTAAAGGTCCTGAAATGTGCCACCAACAAGAGTTGATACAAGATCCATATGTGCATGTTGCTTGTGTCTGTCATTACCATGACATCCAAATGTCGCAGTGGAAATTAAGACTCTTGAGACAAAGTACCATTTTTCCAGCCTTTATTGACCGCCTGACTCCATGTGAATTGTAGCCTTAGTTTCCTGTTCTGAGCTGACAGGAGTGTCACCATGTGCTGCTGCTGTTGTCCATCTGCTTCAAAGTCTGAAATGTTGTACGTCCACAGATGTTCTTCTGCGTTACTCAGTTGCAACCAGTGGTCAGTTGAATTACTGTTGCCTTTGAATCAGCTTGAACCAGTTTGACCATTCTCCTCTGCAGTCTCGTGAAACCAGCCCATCTGGCACTAATGACCATACAATGTTCAGAGTCATGTAAATCTCCTTACGTTCACATTCTTATGCTCAGTTTAAACTTTAGCACATCATCTTGACTGTGTCTACATGCCTAAACACACCGAATTGCTGCCATGTAATTTTATGACTACATATCTGCAAGTGCACCTAATGAAGTGCCCACTGAGTGCATGTTCTTATTAAAGCTCTGCAGTTTAGGACAGACTATAAACACTTGTGATTTAGACAAATAAAACTACAAAACAAAAGGAACAAACCCATCTTCTTGTCCAGACATGTTAGGAATAGATATGATCATTATGTGGTGACTCACAGCCCACAACAAGTTAAATAACAGTTCAACTGACAGTTTGCACTCGGTGAAATTAGAAAGTTTTAAAATCCTCCAAGAAGCAGTTAGTGGACATGCAGAGACACTACAGTCATATAAAACCAAAACAAGACCAATAGCAATTATCATAAATATCAGTTCAGGTAGATATTAAGTTATTTTTCAGGATAATATAATTTTATATGGGCCTTTTTTTGGAATAGATCATCTGACATTTATCTTGCTTTAATTTCAGCAGTTTCTGAAAAATAAAAATATGCCTCCTGTTTGCATCTCTTTGGCAAAATCACTGTCTTCTAAAATAAGCCCAACTAGAGAATACTGTTCAAATGGCTGGAGATGGTGGGGTGGCTAAATGTACAGTATTTAATGGAAATGACCCCGACCCTCACGAGGATTAAGGGGTAGAAAATGGATGGATGGACATTGTGTGTTTCTGACACTAGGTGGAGCTAAAGTCCACACGAGACGCTCCATTAGATCCTGCTATTGCCACTTGTTTTGTACAGAGGCACATTGAAACTACACACAGGGATAAGAACATCAGGCATTTTGAAATGAACTCATAATATTTTGAGAAAATACTCATAGTATATCAAGAATGAAGTGATAATGTGGTGTCTCAGTGGCTCAGTTTGAGGGGGAAAAAAATCATATGTAAGAATAAAGTTCCAGTTTTATCTGTATGAAGTGTCTTTTAAAGTAAAGAAATAAACTAATTTAGTATAAGATAATAGAACACAACATTAAGACAGACCGAATATTGGGGTTTAACCTCATATTTTGATTTTTAGTGCAACTTTTTTCATTTATTATGACCTTTTCTCACATTTTACTACTTGTATACCTTTATTACATTTATCGTCACATTTGGTATTATGAGTTTTCTCTTGAAGCATTAAATCTTGTTTCTTTGTTCAAATGACTACTGCTATACTCAAAATGTTTTTGCTTTACTATTGTGGCTGTATTTTTATGATTTTATTCTCACAATATTTTGATATTTGTTTATTCAAAATATGACTTTCTGCTACATTATTCTTAAAATATTTAGGTTTTTAATTCTATTCTATAATTTGTTGCAAAAGTGACTTATCTGTAAATAACACCTTCAGTTTAAAAATGACATTTTCTTACCATCAGTATGGCACGAGCACTCCTTTTTGTAGGAATGCTCGTGCCATATTGACCATAAGAAAATTTGACCGCTTACACAGCATAGAGCTTTACAATAAATTCACATAACGCTGTTTATAGTAATATGTAATTTTCCAGTTATATGTGCAAATTCAAAAGCAAAACATTTATTCACTTACCACTTATTACATTTTGTCAGATATTATCAAAAGAGTTTAACGACATTAACTCTCG
Organism: Pseudamia nigra; assembly: GCA_029823295.1. Lineage (NCBI taxonomy): Eukaryota > Metazoa > Chordata > Actinopteri > Kurtiformes > Apogonidae > Pseudamia > Pseudamia nigra. Next base: position 13,997 of record JAQQAE010006297.1, read on the forward strand.
TGTCTTGTTTAATGTTCAGATGAAGAAGAGGGGTCCGGTGGAGGCTCTGAACCCAGCATCCAAGAGGGTCTGCAGGGAGAACAAACCCACCGGACAAACGAGAGGCCCCCAGAGGAGCATCTTCAACTTCCTCGACCACTAAGGACTGATGAAGAGGAAACAGTCACACACAAACTGCTGCATCTTCACATTTCCAGGACGAATGGATAAAGATGGTCCCCTATGTTTACATTGCGCTGAGATGGCATCTTAACAAACACAACAGAAGAAACTTTTAACAATGTACGTTGGTGATTTTTACTAATAAGGACTCAGTGGTGTGTTTTTAAATCCTCTTTGGCCTTCGCTGTCACGTTGTACTTGATTCAGCTGAATGTTTTATCGTGTAAATAAGTGGATTTGATTTTTGATGGTTTGAGTGTTGTATGATTTGAAATGTTTTACTTTGTAAATAAAAGTGTATTTTAAGACTATTCACATTTGTCGGTTTTCTGTGGGTAACGATCAGTTTTCAGGAAGGACTAGGTACAGGTTCAGCTGAAATTACAGGATAGATACTTAATTTAAAATGTCTTTTGTTCAATTCTACAAAACTAAAATCATTTCAGTTGGTCACGTCTATTGCTTTTGATCTGGTGAGTCTTGTCTCTTTGCTTGGCACATGCTCTTATGTGTCGGAAAAAGTATATTTGTTCATTTTGTGGAATATATATTTTAGTCTTTGGTTAATTTTTGGATTATCCTGGTCAATTTGTGGATTATTTTGGTCATTTTTGTTCAATTTGTTTAAGTTCAGTTTTGTTTATTTGTTTTTGATCATTTTTGTTCATTTTGTTGGTAAATTTTTGGATTTAAATCTTTTTTTTTTCTTTTCATTTTTTTCAGTTTTAAAATTGTTTCTCTTTGTTGCTTAGCTTGTTCCTTTTTTTTGATTTTGTTAATTTTTGCCCTTTTTTGCTTATGGTCATAATTATTTTTTTCACTTGTTTCTTATTCTGTTAATATTTTTGATCATTTTGTTCATCTTCACTTTATGGCTTATTTTGTTCATTTTTGATTTTTCTTAATTTAGTTACTGTTTTGCTTAATTTAATTTTTGATGATTTTTGCTCTTGCTTATTTTGGTCTTTTTCAATGTAGTTAATTTTTGTTTAGTTTGTTCTGTTTATTGTTCTCATTTTCTTAATAGTTTTGTTCATTTTGGTTTATCTTATTGCTTTTTTTAATATGCTGTTTCTTTTTCCTAACTTTTGTTCATTTTCACTCACTTTGCTTCTTTTTCTGACCATTTTGTTCATTTTCTTGACTGTTACGTTCACTGTAGCTCATTTTGATTCATTTTCTTCCTCACTTTTTGCAGAAAAGGCACACATTATTGCACTATCAATTCATCAGAACACAAAAGATCAATCATTTGATGATCAAAGTCTCGGGGGATCCACAGATACTTTTTGTTTCATTTTGTTCACCCCTAAAATAAAGTTTTAATTAGAAAATTACACAGAAATGATCAGATGCACATGTTCTTTCTTGTTTCAGCTTGACTTCTTCAGCTAAAAATTTCCACTTTTGACTTTTTCCTCTGTACTTTGAATTATAATGGCTGTTTACAGACTAATGATTTAGTAAGTGGCTAATAATAGTCCTACATTAACAGGACAGTCTTCTAACATGCCCTTTCATCTTTATTCATCTCATTAGTAGCTGCGATGATTAGGAGGAGGTCCGGGGGTTAGGATGGACGCAGGGGGCCCCATTACACATCATTAGGGGCCAACAACGCCAAGAGGGCCTGGAACGAACCCCATAGTGGGCTCGGCCTGGGGCGAGCGACTGCACCTGCTGGCGGTCCGTCTTAATCCTGGTGTTTACTCTATCAAAACGCCTCTACCTATTTTTTAAAACATTACAGGCTGGTTTTGTTTGTTTGCCTGCATAAAATGTTGCAGTGAAATGTGATTGACTGGCCTTGGGCCAAAGAGTAATTATAGTGTGGAGCTGCATGTATCATTATTTTTGAGCTATAATATGCAATTAACTGAGATAAAGATTTGATTCCAGGACCTAGGGGTGCTGTTGCCGGGTCAAGGAATCAGTCCTAATTAGAATTTAATAGTAATAATGTCTTTTGTTTCGGTTTTGTTTCCTTTTTTCTCTCCTTATCCCTGTTTGCATGATGAGCCTTCAACACCACCCCTCTTCTCAGCAGTGAATTTCACAACTTTGTTTCACCCCAAGAGGAAATTACGAGGTCAGCATAGTGGGGTCAAAGCCCAAATCACTCCACACTTGAAAGAGGAGGAAGGTTACACGTTTTGGCACCGAGGCCCGGCTTCTAAATATCTAGAGGACACAGATCTGGCTTGATTCAGATCATGAGGAGAAGAGGGCAGAGTGGAATAATTGAAGAGAAACATGAGCTGTAGCACCCAAGGGAGTGTTTGTATGTACTGTATGAGTGTGTCTACTCTCATCTGTGCCTGGATTAAAAGTGTATAATTAGTGGACCAGTGGTGGTTTCACTTTAGCATGTCTTGGCTGATTTTTTAAAAGTGCTGGCTGTGAGTTCAGGGTAAAGCAAGGTCTCTCTCTCGCTTTACAGTGAGGGTCTAACAGTGTAGCCTGTGGGCGGCATCGGGCGGACGCCCTCGGCCTCTGTCACAGCCGAGGCTGGTGCCGGAGCAGATGTGGAGCTGAACTGAGGGAAGTGGGTCACGGCCCTGCAGGCTGTGTGCAATTCAAACAAGGGCTCATTATGCATAAGGTAAGTCATGCTGCTTTTTTACCCTTTGTGTGTGAAAGGATGAAAAGTGTTAACATTAC
>JAQQAE010006298.1:0-16818 GCA_029823295.1 Pseudamia nigra
GACCATTTACCATGTTGAGCTTCGTTTGATTATGCGTACAGCCGCGAACTGCATAACATGTTCCCGAGCTACAAGGATATGCTACCGGGCCTGGCGGCCGTTAGAAAAATCTATAAATAGGCCGCATCATTGTATAAGCCGCAGGGTCGGAAATGTGTGACAAAAGCCGCGGCTTATAGTCCGGAAATTACGGTAAATGGTTTTTTTTTTTTTTGTTAGTATCAGTTCCTCTAACATGTTAAAAACTGAATTTCATATTTGTTTGACTTGTATGATCACTGATAACCTTCATAAATTCTATGCGCTAACCAGCCAGCAAAAGTAAAAGGGCTTTGTTGTCATTTTGCTATAGAAGTTATATAGTGTGTTGTCATTTTGTTATATAGTATACGGTGTGTATTTTGTGTCAGGCAGCAAATAGAACCAGCAAAGTTACAGCTTGGACATGAGCACACAAACTTGGACAGTAACACACCCACTCTAACCCTCCAGGGTTCTTATTATCCCTAAAACTGGAGTGCACCTTCAAAAAGGCCAGTTCATTAGTCATCCAGGATTGAGCAGGGCTCAGCTGGGGAAGCGGCACTACTATTGATAAGAGGACATGAAGCAGAAAGAAGTCCTGTCAGAAACGGCAGCGCTCTGCTCCATCCCTCCACCGCTTATTGTTTTAGAGGGAATAGCCAAACTAAAATGTTTCAGACCTGCCTGGTTGTTACTGAAATGGTACAAGCTTGAATTTTGAGAAGTTAAAAGTCAAATTAATGTAAATTGCTGACAAAGTGGAGAATGAGCAGGTGTGATCAGCTGGACCAGTGAAACACTTCGGCACACTTCCTTCTTTGGTAGTTTATTTTTATTTGAATTATTTTCAGCATTGTACATTAATACTGACGACATCCAATCTGAAAGAATACACCTAGAATTATGTAGTAAAGTTTTAAACAACCCAGCACATGGTTTATATCTCAGCTTGTCCAAAGTACACACAACTTTTGATGCTTTGACTGCTTTGCATTCTCATCAGGTTCTCAAGGTAGTGACTCAAATCACAGGTGAGTTAGGGGGCTTTCACACCTACAATATTTAGTCCGCCTAAAGCGGACCGGAGTCCAGAACACCTGCAAGTTCGGTTCGTTTGAGCTAGTGTGAAAGTGGACCAGTTTGTTTAAAGAACCATACCGAGACCACCTTTTTGAGGTAAAATGGTCTTGCACTTGCTACCTGCCTTTCTACCCTATGGCAATGAAAGCACTTTACACTGCTTTCCATTCATCCACACACACATTCATACACCAGTGACACTCACTGGGAGCAATGTGGGGTTCAGTGTCTTGCTCAAGGACACTTCAGCCTGTGGACACGAGAAGCCAGGATTTGAACCGCTAACCATTCGGCTCCTGGACAACCCGCTCTACTTATTGAGCCATAGCCGCCCAAGGTAGTCTTGGTACGGTTCGGTATGCCTCCATCCGAACTTCAGTGCAGTTCGCTGATGGTGAGAACGCTACACGGCCCCGATTCAGTCCAGCTGTCTGTAATGTAGCACTTTTTGGTCTACGGAGCCTTCTGTAGTAAGCTGTGATGTACATTTCAAGAAGCTAGTAAACTTCTCTGTCAGTCTTTTGATACGTCTTCTCTGTGCCAAAAAGAAGCGCACAGTGTTTTCGACCCGAATACGATTTCCATGCTGGAACAACAGCAGTTTTGTGCATTTTGCACAAACAAATGATAATAAATCACCACAAAAACAAGTAAAATGATGCCATTCATTATTCCGAAATGAAGCTAAATCCGATATTTTCGTCTGCTGGATTTTTCCCTGTACAAATGCTGTGCCAATCAGCTCTTGTGTCACCCAAAAGACAGTATTTTGTAAACAGCACCACCACATGAGTGGGGGGGGGGTATACAACATTCATAGTGGTTGGTTTGTTAGCAAAAACACTGGTGTGAATGTGGACCGAACTAGTTGAGAACTGCAACATTGTAGCAACTTGTGGGTCCAATCGAACCACTGTACCGGACTAACAGGTGTGAAAACACCCTTAGTTTGTGTTCTTTTTGCTTTCTTCATGCGCTTTACACCATGAGTTGTCTTGTGTTAAGGAAGGGTGTATTTAGACTCAGTAGCCACATGTGGACACATTTTAATTTGTCGTGATATTTTCTGGTCGACTGATCTTCGGACACCCTGTTAGTGATACTACAACTGTTCTATGAATCCATATTAGGGCAGTTTCTTGCCATGATATGGATTCATACAGTAGTTGTAGTATCACCATAGGCTCTGTACCCACCTTTCCTTTGCACAAGACCAGCAGTTGCTGGTCGAAAGAACATTAAAAAGGCAAGAAATGGTTCAGATTGAGTCCTGAAAAGGCACACCTGTGAATTGAAGTCCATTCCTGGTGACTACCTGATGGGATCTGATGAGAGAATGTCATGAGTGTACAAAGCTGTTGGTTATCTAAAGCTACTTTGGACAAAACATTTAAAACATGTAGGTTGTTTAACACTTGTTTACTACGTAATTCCATACATCAAAACATTTGTCTTGATGTTAAAAAATAGTGTATCCGTGCGTCTAAAGCATTTGTTTAACAAATGGGACAGGAGTTTTGAGTTCATTATTTTTTTACTTCTTTTATAGGTTGTTATGGTGTGAAACCAAACTCTGTCAGTGACTCCTGGACCTGCTCAAGGTGTGCAGCGGGTGCCTTCACAGTGGTACGTGTACAAGCTCAAACGTGACTTGACTTCAAACTTTTATTATCATGTGATAGCACAGTCTGTTGTAAAAAATAGTTGATTATGTGCCTGAACAAATCATCTTACTAGAGAACATCTCTGCACAGCCATTTTCTCTTTCAATGCTAATTTTATTTTTGTTCCAGGAGTGCTGTCTCTGCAATTTGCGAGGGGGAGCTTTGAAGATAACCACAGACAAAAGGTTAGTAGCACCCTTGGGGTTGCTGGAGTTTCCATATGTGTGAAGTTATTATACGGTAAATAATCTAACTAGAGGGGGTGGTATCCTGGTGTTATGTCTTGAAAATGAAAGGGACTAATAAAATCTCCCCAAATAATAATAAACACATAACGTCACACATTTAGGACCGATTTTAAGCGACTTAGACAAATTTCTCCCTCACATTTTTTTTTCTATAATTGTAGGAGGTCACATCCCATGTTGTTGCTGCCTTAAACACTAGTAAAACTTCTCCTTTCAATTTTTTTCAATAATGGTATTTCTTTTAACTGAAACATGATTATACATTGCCATCTGTGACTGTGTGGAACCTACTTGCTGTGATTGCAACGTTTAAGAAGGATACCAGCAATTCTTTCTCTGCTTATTGTTACTATTTTTATCTCCTTCATCGACCAGGTGGGTCCATGTCATCTGTGCCATCGCTGTGGCCGAAGCTCGCTTTGTCAACGCCATCGAGAGGGAGCCAGTGGATGTCACAGCTGTTCCAGAGACTCGCAAAAATTTGGTAAGTTGAGACCGACAATTTTTTTTTTTTTATAGCGTCACCTTCCCCGTGATTTGTGTGCTTATTGTAGACTCGTCATGTTACTGTTGGAATTATTTTTTCTCACTTCTATTTTTTCGTGTTTGAGATTCCCATCTTTTCTGCTCGCCGCTTCTGTATCTGTTACCCTCCCTCCTCCCTTGTTGGATGGATACACTGTTTGTATGAGCAGTGGAGGACATGGGGTCAAACAGATGTGCTGCGGGGATGGCTGAATAATCAGCTGTCATGTCTCACTGCGGCAAATGAACTGCATCGATCTCGTGGGCGGGAGGCAATTTCCCCATTGCTGCCGCGTTTTTGAACACAACTCGTCTCCTCCCTCCTTTTCCTTCTGCCGCCGCGCTTTCATGATCACTTTCAGCTTCCTCACTGCTCACCAGATCCTGCAACTTGTGCTTGCTGGCACATTTTCAGAAATCCCCAAATAATGTCACCTCTCCGTTCCTTCCTGTCTCTCAATAATCCATCAAAGATGAGCAGGATGACTGTTGCATCTGAGTGCTGTCAAAGCTGGTTCCTCCTTGTCTCTTGAAAGGCTGGAAGCAGCTCTGTGGTCTGATGATATGGATGACTGGTTTGATCAAATGTGAATACGGACCCATGGAGCTGGTTTATGTTGTAGCATGTTCAGCAATATGCCTGTGCTCATCTTCAATCGTTTAGTTTTCAGGGACAGCGATTTCTCACAGGTTTTTGAGAAACAGTAACTGCAGAAATCCTCAAAAAAACCTTCCTTTCCCAGAGGTGGTTATGTCTTGCATGTAAAGGCACTGTGATTTCTGCACTGACTGCTGAATAAATGATCATACATGTACTGTATTTAAAAATCTGTTCAGCCTTCTACCTTCAACCCATCCCATTTCTTCTGTTAAATGAGCCACCTAGCAACCATCACGTCTGAATATATAGAAATAATTCAGGATATCGTTGCTATTTTTAAATTGTAAACTTTCATGAAAGATGGATTTAATCTGATATACAATGACAAGGTGAAATTAGATATTAGCAGCATCAGTACAGGCACCTAAAGTTTCTTGGTTCGTGCTCCGTGTTTGTCTGTATTGTACCAGCTGGTGAAAACTATAAACATCAACACCTGATGAAATATCACACAGCACAGCCCTATTGAGAGCTGTTGTACGTTATTCCCGCGTGGGTGCAAAAATGAAGTATTGGCACTTTAATAAAGAATTTTTATTTTTTTTATTGATCGGCAATGCCCTGTGCTGCAGCTGCTCGCCCTGTGATTCGTCCAATCCAACAAACAGAAAAGAGGGATTGAGGATGGAAGGATGAAAGTGAGGGGTGATAGATACTCACAATAAACCTATACTCGGATGCCGTTCACATGAGATGAGACAGAAATCAGACCTGGAGGAGTAATGGGTTCAGTCCATGTTGTAATGAATTGAATGTGTACAACTGTATGTATTTCCCTTGCTGGATTCTTGTTTTTCATCAGTATTTTGAATGAGGATTTTTAAACACACCTGAGTATACCCTGGTGTATTGAGAAGATAACCCAAAATGGCAAAATTCACTATTATAGTCTCTCCTCCTGTTGCACAACCTTGCTTTTCATCCATTTCTCCCAAGGAAGTGATGAACGAGCGACGTGAGCAGTACAGATGGAAGGGGTAAAGAAAGGGAGACATGGATGGTTTAAAGTGAGCTGAAAAGGAGAATAACGCCTGTGTAGTTGTGTGCACAGTGTGTTACCTCTGAAAGTGGCTCAGCACAAAGTAGACCGCGTTCCTGGCGAAAGGCTCAGATTTGGCTGACTGGTTGGTCTGTGGTAATTTCACAGTCAAGATGAAGGGATCTGCAAAGAAAAGTGGTCTATGGGTGAATAGCCAATCGTTATGTGTTCATGCCAGAGTAAGGGTCGAACAAGTGATGCAAGAGGGCAAAAAGGCACAGAAAAAAAGCTTTAAGTGGTGCAGGCTGCTCTTATTATGATTTCTATGGTTGATTTGAACAAAATGTTGACATTTTGCAAAAGCCTGCAATGGAATCTCACAATAACAATTTACACTTAGGACTGCACAAGGATGTTATATGCAAAGCTGAAAACACCCTTTCTGTTTTTAATGGTGCGCCACTGGGAGCAATGAACAGACACAGATCTAAGAGAGTAGAAAATGGTTCCACTGCTGAGCCCTGCAAACTCCTTCCTTCAAGAGATCCCCCACAGCTTTTGCTTTAACAATGAGCCTGATTACGAAAGTGTGATATTGTGTAGCTGTTTGTGGTGCATTTACTTTGTTGTGCAAGAACTTGATACCCATTAGCTCACAGTTAGTTTCAGGTGAATTCTGAAATGCATGAGAAAAATTCCAGTTCTGTTTTTACTGAATATTAATAGAGCATGAAACAGAAACTGGAAATTGCTCATTTTGAAATCACCACATTTTTTTCCTTGTCTTTGCAGAAGTGTGTGTACTGCTATGGTAAGAATGCCACTGAGAACCGTGGTGCCTGCATCCAGTGCTCCGATGAGAACTGCGCCACATCTTTCCATGTCACCTGTGCTCAAATCGCTGGAGTCCTTATGGCGCCAGCTGACTGGCCCTTCGTAGTGTCTGTCACTTGTCACAGGCATAAAAGGGTTACAAACAAGGTGAGTACAAATATTAATGGGGAAAATTAAACTCAAAATGTTCTAGGGTCGACTATATAGGGAATTATCAAAAAGAACTGATAAAAATTAAAACTACATATGTAAAATTGTTCATGTCATCAACCTTTTTTGCTTTGATTCTCTTTCTCCAGCCTCGGGCGTCACCGAAGAGTCCACAGGTTCCGATTTTGGGCCAGAGAGTAATTGGCCGCAACAGTGATGGCTGGTACTACCACTGTACCATCATTGGTATGGCGACACAGAGATTCTACGAGGTCAACTTTGACGATGGCTCCTACTGTGACAACCTGCACCCAGAAAACATACTGGTGAGTCAAATTAAACGTGTGTGTGCCGTACATTTAGAAAACATATGGTGTATTATTTGAAGCCTTGAGTGGCTTGAAATGCTCAGTGAAGTTAACGTGTAATGATTGGTGGTCTTAATTATTTCTTATGTCCTAAATATTATCATGACTCCCTGTATAGGCTGGTGAGATTTCCAGAGATGGGTTTTAGGAGTAATGTTGAACTCAAAATGTACAAGAAATGAATTAATCTGATGTTATAAAATTAATGAGACTTAGTTAAATGTTGTTTAATTTTGAAGAGGCTTGGCCGCATTAAGCAACACCTGATGAAAATAAAGCCTTTTTTTCCCTCCTACAGAGTCATGACTGTCTGCGTAGTGGCCCTCCTGAGGTAGGGGAGTTAATTGTGGTCAGCACACCCGAGGGTCAGGTCCTGAATGCCTCCTTTGTAAAACAACACATCCACAAGGTCTACCAGGTGAGGTGGCATGAGTCAAATAATTGTAAAACACATTTCTTAGTCCACTGTAATAAGATGTGGTTCCCTGTTGTGTGTCAAGCAGTGAAATGCTCAGTAGTCCTTACACACCTTAAGACCGAGCTGGCGAAGTTAGTTGGTGTCTTTGGTGTACAACTCCATAGTCACACAAGACACACTCACATTGGGCAGTCCATGTCGGGACAGTCGGTACAAGACAGCTGGCCCTAGTGTGACCCTAATTCACAGTATGATCTCATGCCCGCAGATAGCATCAACTGTGGGTGTTAATCTTAGATTTGGCTGCAATACTGAAACAACTTAAAGAGTTCATGCACATAGAATATAAAGAAAACATGAGCCTAATATCATATACTGAGCATGTCACTGATGCTATTTCAGTGTTGAAGTAAAACATAATGTACTTGTCTGAAATATTGATGGTAAAATACTAATGTGGAAAGCGTTGAGACCTCACTTTTATTGTTATTGCCCTGGTAGTGGGTGGGTGGTGTCAGGCTTTTGTTTGTTTGTTCGATTTTCTTACTTTGTCTTCATATCAGACAAAGCAGATCTTTCTTTTACCTTGACATGTTTGTACTGACACTTGCACTCTTTTAAAAAGACACATGAGGAAAATTGTTGTAAAAAGAAGACCGTATGAGCCTCGTCAAGCTATTATGTTGATTAGTCTTGCATGGAGAAGCCTAGGGTCACCAAAGGGATTAGCTTCCCAATTTGTTTTCTTTTTCAGATGACATATCTGGAAATGCACTCCAAGCTTATTTCTTGTGACTGTTTTTCAAATGATTTAACATCAGCACTTATGTGTGTTGCACCTGTGTATCCTGCTCAGCACCAGGAACTGTCCATGAACACTTTTACTCTCCTGTTGTCTTTATTTTCTCTATACACCCTGTGTCCTCCCTGTGGCGGGTCATTTTGACCCGAGGACCACAGGAGGGTTAAAGAGAATAAACAAAAACCCTAGCTGGTGTTTATGCCAGGGTTGCAACCCTGACCTCATCCATTTTGTTCCACATTTTTACTTGCATGTTTTTAAAGCAGTGCCACAGCTCTTCTTCATTCAGTGAGCATCTTTGGGGTTCACTGTCAAGGGCAAATTGAGAATTTTTAGACAGAAACACATGGATGTTGATAGGACTGCTTTGCTACAACTGATGCTCAAACCGTACTTGTGTGTGGAAGTTGTTTTTACCCACCAACAATGTCACTTTGCCCTGTTGGTGAGCAAAAACCGTAATTTCCACAGTAGCTACAAGTATTAGTCAAATGTAATGTAGCGGGGACAAGACAGTAATGTGAAAGGACTATTTTTACTACTGAACATAAGATTTATTTTTTTTGCATAGGTGTACCATATATCTTCAAACTGCATTTGTCTTTAGACTGTGCACTAAGAACTGAGAATGTCAAACCAGTTGTTGTTTTTTTTTTCTGTTCAGGTTGAGTTTCATGACCAGAGTCAGTTGATGTTGAAACAGTCAGAGATCCATAGTCTGGACCAGGAGCTGCCCAAGAGAGTCCGAGCCCGTCTTGTGAGTATTTACTGACATTTTGTTTCCTGCACTCAAAGGAAGACATTTCTTAAAACAAAACAAATTAAAGTTTAAGTTAGGGAGCTGACGCACAACTTTTTACTCAAGTAAAGAACCAAAAAAAAATAAAAAATCAACCCACAGATTAAGGGTTGTGTATATGGCAAAACGTCTGGGTAGTTATTTGATTAAATATTGCTTTCATCTATTCCTTTGAAACTTAAATACAGCTTAAACATCCAGCAAGCTCCGATTGAGGCTCATGCATGAGACACTTTTTATGAATATTTGCATCAGCGATGGCTGCAGACTCGTAATCCTCTTCAGTTTTGAACACTCTTTGCACTCAACAGATTTCACAGATTATCGCCAAGTGAAGAGTCGGCCCACATCAGTTGTCTCACAGGAATTTATGCAATTCAGCATAAATAGTGTTCATTTGCACATTAATCAGCCAAGCGTTGGTGCACGCTGCAAAAGAACAATAAAAACAAAGTATTTGCATGTGAACTGATACTTATCAAGAAACTCGGTTCTTTGTGTTGAATGATTTGAATGGTTGTGAATCTCAACATTATGTCACATCAGTGTAACATGACGCCTCCACTAACTCTAAGCTGAGCTCTATTTAGATATTTTGCTAAGAGAGGTGCGTTAGAACTTATCCCTAAATGAAAATATTACTGTTTACTTTGGATTTGTGATCTGTGATGTAGTAAGATGTAGATCTATAGATGCCCACAGATCTATAGCTCTTTTTATATTTTTATAGCTCTATGGGCATCTGATTACCTAACAGCTCTGAGTGCAGCTGCTTCACATCAATTTTTTATTCATTAGTGGACAAAAATAAACTCTTTCAAACATCATTGATACACTACAGTGGACTATGCAGCATAAGCTGAACTGAATTTTAGGTAAAATCAGGTTATTTTCACTTTTCCCCTGTGTGAAAAGTAGCTTGAGAAAATATGCTAATCATTTAGTAAATATAGAACTACCCACAAAAGTAACTAAAGCATAATACTGTACTAGAATAAAAAATGCAATTATTTATAACCAAAAGTTTTGTAAGGGCACTAAAATTACCATCAGGCCAATTAATGGCACTTAGCTGCCTTCAGGTTTAACTTGGATCAAATTGAGTAAAAAAAGTTCACATTCAAAGGTGAAAACGTCAGTGTGTGGAGGTTTGTGATGTTCTCCAAAGGTGTGATACCAAGTAGTTATTGTCTCATCTGAATGTTTGATGGTCTGTGCTGTGTGTGCGTGCGTGTGTGTGTGTGTGTCTGTCCAATTTTAAGAGTAAGGGACATAACTACAATGTAGCCTGCTGCAGAATAGCAACATGGGCTGTTTTTTTGTTCAGCCAGAAGGTCCAGTTGTTGCAAGTCGCAACAACTCAAATATGGTCGTGTGATGTGATGCATCTACTTATTTGTGTATTTTCAGGCCATACCTGCACCTCAGCAGGACAGCCCTGCAGCAGATGAAGTCCAGGCAGCTAAACGCCGACGACTGCCCTCAGCTCCACCCTCAGCTCCGCCCTCTGCCCAATCTGCACCTGCCAGCTTGGCTCCATCTGCCATGTCTGCTCCACCCTCTGCTCCAGCTCCACCGCCTGTGACCCCCATGGAGATCACAAATGCCCCGCCCTTATCAACAGCTGATCATCATAGTATTAGTACGCCATCACCGACCTCACAACCTGTGGCTCAGTTCAGCACAAGCCTGCGAGACACCCCCACCCCAGTCAATGGCATGCACATGGACACAGAGACCCCAATGGACACGAGCGTCTCACTCTCTGATGCTTTAACGGAGCCGGTGCTGGCTTCGGATCCCACGTTGGCCCCGCAGCCGATGCCCTTTCAGTCCACGTTAAACTCAGACCCCCTCCTGTCAAACCCCTCCCCTTCCCCACCACCTCAGCACATGTCCAGCAGCTACACACCGAGCAGTGGTTACGTGTCCTACATGGAGACTCTCCTCCATTCGCATTTCCCTCAGGATGAAGGTCCTGGACCCCTGTATTAAAAAACAACCTTGCTAAGCTAGTATAACATAAGTTGACGTAAATGGATTCACTGAGTGCCGAGAGAGACGGACACAAACTTCCTACACTGACAGAGTTCAGGATGGGAGCAGGAAAACAGACACTCGAGCACTCTTTTAATGCATGTGACTTCCATTTTTAGTTAATATATTTGCAGTGGTGCTTTAGCCTGCTCCAAAGCAACAGGTGATGAGAAGTCTTTTTTATTTTTTTTTTATTATTATTATTTTCTCTGTATGTTTGTAGGACTTCATTTGCTTCTTTTTGTTTCCGTCAGCTGCTGTGCTTTTCACCTCCATCTTACTAGAAGTTTGACTCTGGGTGGCATCAACTCCATACCTCGTTGCATTTACTTAACAGCACACTCCGGTTTTTTCTGCATAGGAAGCTAATTAAAGTGAAAGCCTCTCTGCTTGAGGCCCTGATGAACTTTTCTTTTTTCTTTGGGAAATCAAAATAACCAGCAACAAATGATCTATTTTTTAATCCAGCCACTCAACTTTGAAACTTTTGGTGAAACTGTCACTGTCCACCTACAGGACGTTTTCAATAAGGTGTTTTCTTGTCAGGGTGTGAGATTTTCACAGGGGAATGGAGTTTGACAAATGTATTGTATGAGAAACTCAGTATTTAAATGTCTTTGTCAAATATTGAAAATTATTTGTAATAGAGCAAACATGTCGAATGCAAACACTAGTATATTGTCTCCAGGATGCATTCATTTTTGTGATGTGTCACGGTAGTTAAAAGGTGAGCCCTTCATGTATTGAAATCATGGTGGCTCCACTTTCATATCTAAAATGTCTCAGGGTTCCTACATCTGGGAAATAAATTTACATTTTATAGCTAGGGCTTCAGACACTTACACAAGTCTGATTACTCCCAAAGTGATTGTCCCAGGTTATCACATTAATATCCACATACTGTCATACTTGCTCCTAAATCTAGGAATCTCTGCCGTACTATAGACTAAAATGTTCGCTATCAAGTTTCTTCTTGCAACAACTGAGCGCTGCAGTAAATTCCGTTAAAACCAGAGGGAGGAATGTGCATCATAATTGAAAATAGAAAATATGTAGGAACCCTAAAATCTGGGATTATTTTGTATCATACTTGGGTGAAATTGTATGGAGAGATCAATATTGTACATTATTAATGTTGTCTGTTTTCTATTAGTGTATCCCTTTCTATGTTCTTTTTCTGAACTGAATTCACAAACTTGGCTGATCTAAATTATTATTAGCATTATTTTTTTACAGGTTTTCACAGCTGTATTGCTCAGTTTGTACTGATAAAAGCATGTTTTCTTTCTCTTCTTTAATATGGCCACTTTGTGCTACAGAGGTGCTACAGAGATCTCAAACTACTGATGGACTTAATTTCCCAACCATGTCACCTTGTAAATACCGCAGGCCATGAATTTTTGTGAATCAGATTTGTAAATGTCACACTTACACTTCCTTTTCTTCTTTTTTTCTCGCTACAGCTGCAATGTTGGAACATATTTCTGTTCCTGTATCTAAATGATATTCATCAAAAAAAATCTATGTATTTCATAGGGATTAAAGTGGGTTGCTAGTCGTCAACTCTTGTGTGTTTTGTGTTGTGCTTCAGAGGTTTCCAGGTGTGAAGATCTAGGTTAGGGGTCGGCGACCTTTTCAATCTGACGAGCCATTTTGGGACAGATAGAGCTACGTACAAATAATCGTCAAACCTTTAATTTGCCACGATATATGACATGTTTTAGCTGACAACACCAATTTTTTGTTATTTCATTCTTTTTTTGTTAATTTCCTTGATTATTACCTCTGCACAGTAAGTTGTGTTTTTGTCCCATTTGTCTGTCGGTCTGTTAACAGGATAACTAGAAAAGATACAAAAGGACTTTGGGCAAATTTTCAGGATAGGTTGGAAATGGCATAAGGACCAAACCTTTAGATTTTGGGACTGATCCAGGAACTTTTTTGAAGGATTCTTTATCATTGTGAGATGGGGCCAATTTCAGCATTTTTGTATGCAACGCCATATCATGTAGATTTTTTTTTTTCTGGTTTTATTTAGATCCTAGTAGTATTCAGGATACTGTGATCCAAAACGGGTATATTTATTTGACCCTGTAAGGTGACAAGTACCGTAAAGGTACAGACATGTTACTAACACCAAACTGTGGCTGAGTCTCAGTAGAGTAAACAGATTTGATGTGTCTTCAGTAGTTATGGTGCTAGATCCAGGAGAAAATCTCCATTATGGAAACTTGGATTTTTGTGTGTAACTGTTGACTGATAATATTATGAATGTGATTCTAAATGCTATGGGTATGTTTACATGGTCAAGAAATCCAATAATGTAGATAAAATAAATGTAGGCCTATTGTTGGATGTAAATCACATCATGGGGGGGGGGCGAGCTGCTTTGCGGAGGTCTGTGCTCTCGGAGTCCCCTTTCACACTGAATGAACCGTCGTTCACAAACCGGTGCCGTTCAGGTTCCCTGGAACCTTGGTGCCATAGAGTGAACTGGCCCATATTTATACCAGTTTTGAGATTAATTATACTAATCACTGCGTCGTGAGCAGGGGAAGTCCTGCGTGTTTATTGCGGATTTAAATGATACCATGGTGGCAGATTGCATGTTATCCAAAAACACACTTGGATGTTATTCTAACAACAAAAAGGTGAAAAGTAAAGCTGCATGACAGACAACTGGTACTGTATGTTGATGGCATTGCGTTGTGTTGTGTGGATTCCTCCATGCTGCTCTGTTTACAATGTGCAGTGTGGACATGTACTGTACGTATGTATGTACACACCCACTCATGTCATCACAGTTCGCCCTTCAGGAAGCTACTATTCTCTGATTTCAGCTGGGAACGCAAGGTTCTGAAACCAAATTTTTTTGGTGTAAACGCTAAGAACTAGGTTCGCAAACCAGAACCGTGCTGGTTCCCTATCGGTGTAAAAGGGGCCTGAGTGCTTTCTAGTTTTGCTTGTTTTTCAATTTTTTCTAATTTTTGGTTCAACTTGTAGATTATGTGGTAGTTTTGTTTATTTTTTGTTCATTTATTTAATTATTTCATTGATTTTTGTGATTCTGGTTGATTTTTGTGGATTATTTCACTCATTTCTTTTTGCTCTTCTTGATGTTCATTTACTTCACTAATATGTTTGATTATTTTGTCAATTATTTTGCTCATTTTCCTGTATAATTTGCTCAGGTCTGTTAATCAAGAATAAAGTTTTTCAGTCATACTTTTGTTAATTTTACCAATTTTTTTGTAATTTAGTTAGTTTTTTTCATTTTTATCAATTAATTATGTTTTTTGAGAATCATGTTCATTCTCTTGATGATCTTGCTCATTTTTAAGACTATTTGAGTGAGTTGTGTCTTACTTTTATAATAATAATAATAATAATAATGATAATAATAATAATGGATTGGACTCGTATAGTGCTTCTCAAGTGTTCTTCTCAAAGCACTGAGTCCATTATTCATTCACTCCTGGTGGTGGTACACTACCGCTGCCCTGGAGCAGAAATGTGGCTGCCAATCTGCACTAACGACCTCTGCGACCACTACCAAAAATTCATTCATTCGTATTCATACACGTCAAGGTGGGTAAAGTGTCTTGCCCAAGGACACAATGACCATGACTGGAATGGAGTGGGATTTGAACCTCCAACCCTCCTGGTTATTGGACGACCCCATGGTATCTCCTGAGCCACTGCTGCCTTCTTTTTATGCACACTCCAGCACAATAGATCAATCATTTGTGTAGAAAAGGGTCTGCAACCTGCAGCTCCAGGGCCACATGTGGCTCGTGAGCCTGTGGCTTTGTCCAATAATGGAAGTAACACATTACAAGAAATCAAAAACAAGCAAAATCAGCAAAAAGAAGAAAAAAAAATGAACTACATAATAAACAAAAATTAAGACATAACCTATGTAACTAATCTACAAAATGAACAAAATAATCACGATAATGGGCAAGATTAAACAATATAATCAATCAAAAATTAACAAAAACTAAAAATCAAAAATTTATGAACAAAAAAATCATACAGCTTACAAGATTAAGACAAACCTGAGCAAAATAAGAGGGAACATGCTTAAAACTTTACCAAAATGACAGAAATAATAAATAATTTGAATGAAAATGATAAAGCATTCAACAAAATGAATAAAATAAATGACAAAATAGTCTGCAAAAATAAACAAAATAGTCAAGTAAATGATTATAAACAAAATATGAACAAATTCATGAAAATTCACAAAAATGGATCAGAATTTTTTTTTTAATGAACAAAAAGTTTACTGAATAACTGCAAGATGAACAGAAATGAGCAAGAAAAAAAATCAGTAAATTGGCATGTTTTCATTTTCATTTTGTAACAAAATTAAAAACAAAAGGAAAGAAAAAAACATTTGGCACAAATCAGAATCTTTGAAGTTTGAAAAGCAAGATATAACTCAGTGACTCAAAGTTAAGGCTTTCGCAGCATCACATCAGGATATTTTGCTTCCACAACATTACATCTGAATATTTTTCCAACACAAATCATTGTAATATAGAGCACACACTGTTTTCACCAAACCTCTGGGATTATTCCATATCTTTTAATTATGTTATTTTTGAATATTTGTTTAAACCTACCAGCTGTTTGACATGTTTTCATTTCTTCACTGCAGCTGCTCTATAAATTAACATGTTGCCAGCTACAACATGTGCCATTTGAAATATAAAGAGTTTAAATAATATCTGTGGCACTACACATTTATTTTATTCCTGTCCAAAAATGTCTCTTTAGATTGTAAAGGTTGTAGACCCCTAGTCTAGAACCACGTTGAATGACTTTATCCATATCAAATGAAATGTAATCAATGTCTTAAAGAGAAAGAGAAGGAAAGCTTTATCCAAGAAACATATTCACAAGTTGAAACTGAGGTGCTCTAATGTACGCTGGTTCTAGGGGGCCCCCCATGAGTTTTTGCGTGGGACCCCAACACATCTTACAATCGCTCCTGGTTGTATTAATTACATAAAAAATACCCCAAAAAAATCCAGTGTCTGTGTGCGCACTGGTACAACCGTTCTGTACAAAACACATGAACCACTCTCTGACATTGATGAGGACATTTTGTTTTTGTAGAAAAAGTACAGGTGTGAAGAATCAAATTAACAATGCCTCATTTCCATTTCCCTGCTTTTGTTTGAGGGCTGTGGCAGAGTGCACGCTGATACATCGACATGTCTAACTGAGACACTCAATAGAGCTGAGCTGCCATCATTGCTACTAGTTACACCTGTGAATTTCCTATGACAAGTCACGCTGTGTTGTGAAAAAAGGCTTGTCTGCATAGGCATAAAGGGACTGGCACCTTGGCATCAATATTATGGCATTAAATGTGCTGTTTTTGTCATTACACATGGAATAGTTCAAAGGTCTGCTTGAACAAGTGCATCCCCAACCCCTAAGTGAAAAGGTATTACAGTAAAGGCAGTAGTACACCTCCCCATGTCCACTTTATTTATATTAAACAGTAAGTAATTCTCTTTCCGCCCCTTGTCAGCCAGGAAATACACAAAAGCATACCAAAAATTCAGTAATTGTGCAAAAGCATACACATTTTTTTCCATTTATAACTTTTTACACATTAGAGTAAGTCTTTCCATTAGATGGAAATAACTTCCTGCATATAAACAAACCCTGCGATGAACTGGCGACTCATCCAGAGTGTACCCTGCTTTCACCCCAAGTCAGCTGGGATAGGCTATTTTTTTCATGGGTCATCGTGGTCTCAAACATTTGATTTGGACCCTCGAATAAGTAATGTGATGGTCCATTTTTAACTTTTTGCTTTGTTATGAAGAAATTACAGCAAATACAACAAATCACTACTGTGCTAGGGTTAGATTGATAGTAGCAGCTCACTAGTGAAGTCGTAACAATTAGGACCTTTGTATCTTCTATTTATTCAATATGTTCATAGTCATACATGAATTGTTCTAGAAGTGAAAAAAAGAGTGTCAGACAGAGTGATGAGTCTCAAGTTAGAAATTGAAGGTAAGATGTTCAATGTTGTTAGTGCTTATGCCCCACAGGTAGGATGTGAGCTAGAAGAGAAGAAAAGATTCTGGAGTGAGTTAGATGAAGTGATGCAGAGTACCCCCAGAGGCGAAAGAGTGGTCATTGGTGCAGACTTCAATGGACATGTTGGTGCAGGCAACAGAGGGGACGAGGAAGTGATGGGCAG
>JAQQAE010006299.1:0-16816 GCA_029823295.1 Pseudamia nigra
CTGAATCCACATTTTTGCAAAGATTTGGGCTTTTAAAGGCTGTGGTCTCAAACTTTTGATCAGCTGATGAACAGCCTCTTTCAGTTTAAGGGTTGTTTGCAATAAATTGCTGACTCAAAATTTTTTTGCCTCACTCCCATTTCTTCTTTTTGTATTTTGAAGCACTACCTAGAACCTTCCTAAGATCCAGCAGTGCAAAATGTACATTCTTGCAATTTTTCAACTGGTCTTAAAATTTTGATCAGGAGTGTATATCCTTTAGTAAATAACTGTGGCCTAGCAATGGTCATAAACAGCAGTAGTCTATAAAGTGCAACTTTTGAAGCCGAAAATATAAACAGAAGCTGGTATTGTTCCATTTCCTCCAAATGGTCACAATGTTCAGAGAACAACACAGGTTTAAATAAGTCTTAAAATCTTGGTATTTTTTGTGTGTGTGTTTACAGGAGTTTGACGACCCCAGAGATGCTGAAGATGCTGTTTATGAGCTCGATGGCAAGGAGCTGTGCAATGAAAGGTATAAAGAAGGTAATGTGGAGTTAAAAATTTCTCAGTTGTATTCTTTGTCTAAACATGGTTATTGGAAATTAAATTTCAGGGTGACAATTGAGCACGCTCGTGTACGTCTGCGAGGTGGCCGTGGCAGAGGTGGTAGTGGTGGAGGTGGACGTTTCTCAGATCGTTATGGCCGAGGATCCCAGAACAGTCGGAGGTATTAGTTTTCTCTCTGCATCTGCATTTTTGTAACTTAAGCTTGACTTTTTGCCATCGGGTTGACCATTTGCTTTTATCCATTTTCATTTTGTACGTTCATACTAGAGGTCGACTGATTATCGGCCGGGCTGATATTTGGAATTTTGACGTGTATCGGTATTGGTGTGTTTTTTTTTTAATTTTTTTATTTAATCCAACAGGCCAATATCAAGAAATCAATTAAACTTTTATTTCGGCTCAGCTGTCCCTGTCTCTCTTTCACTCCTGCTACTTCTGTCCCCAGCATTGCTCCGCCCACAGCGCCATCTGATTGGTTAAACAGGTGTAAGTGGCAGAGGTACCAACGCAGAAACTGTCCTCACATACATGGCGGAGATGTGTTTTGTCGTGTCGAGAACGGAGTAAACATTAGCAGCTCTGCTAAGCTAGTAGCACCTCCCGACATGTCTGTGAATTACTTGAAACAATGTGTTCGTAATATCGATGTGGAAACAGTCTGTGATTGTAGAAGCCTGTGTGTGTGATAGAGAGAGAGCACATAAATTCAATTCAGTCTTGCTTTGTTGCAGTGAAGTACGAGGAGATGAAGGCTAACTAGCTTTTACCATAACATTAGCTCTCCGCTCCTGCTCTCAGCAGACTATGTATTATCAATGGGTTGAATGTATGTAACGTGGAGAATAGTGTGTTTCCATGAAAGTCACATGAAAAACTCTACAGCTCGACTACTACAATAACTTGTAAGTCTAGGATCCATGCACTTCTGGAGCTATTTATTTTCTATTTGCTTGGTTAAATAAACATGCTTTAGGAATTTAAACCAAGTTAAGTGTTCGTATTATTCAACATTTCATGCCCATTTTTACAGTTTTACTGCAAATGAATATCTGCTCTAAATATCGGTTATTGGCCTCCTTATAATCGGTACCGGTCCTGAAAAACCCATATCGGTCGATCACTAGTCCATACAGTTGTATAAACAATTTTGTGAGAATTCTCTGATTTAACATTTTAAATATTATCCATTCTGCACTCTTAATCTGAAAAGAGTCTTTTAAATTCTCGTTTGTTTCAGTCGAAACCCTCCTCCGATGCGTACTGAGAATCGTCTGATTGTGGAGAACTTGTCTTCTCGTGTCAGCTGGCAGGTTAGTATCACCATATGTTTTTAATATACAGAAATTCTCTGAAAACTTCATCACCTCCAACAGTGTGCCTCCAGTAACATGTTTGTAGAATTTCCATGTTGTACAAAACAAACAAAATTGAATCAAAGCATTTACTATAGGCTTAAGCTAAGATGTGTAAAATCAAACTATTCTATATTCAGGCCAAAATGAACTTTTATTCAAATTATCCCTCAATTGATTCTGCATTATATGCAGTTAAGTAATAAAAGTCTAAAAGCAATAACAACAAAAACTCTTAATTTGTTCCTGTTTTCAAATTTTAACCAATTCTTCACCCCTTTATTTGCCAGCTTGACTGTTGTGTCATGTGGAAGAGCTCGCTTATGGTGGAGTTAACCCCTTCTGGGTCCTTCTGTCTGGGTTGAGCCTGTGGTGTCAGCCAATCTGTCCTACTCCTAGTTGATGCCTGCTGGTCATGTGAGCGCTCGCTTCATACTAGAGGCGCTGGCGGCCCCTTCGCTCGCAACGCCCCCTGTTGAAGGCAGGGGGGCGCCAGGTGTGTGGCTGAGAGCGAGAGAGAGGAAACAGAATTGGCAGAGAGAAAGGAAGGAAAGAGCGAGAGTCGATGGTGGTGGCGTATTGATCGAGGGTTCGTTAATTTGAGGGGCTTCGATCGATATCCCCCCTCCCCTCCCCCCTCTGGTGTCCCCGCACATCGTGAGAGAGTGTGAATTCCTCCCAGGTGCCCATGGATAGAATCTGCTGTTATCCCGAGGTTATGGTGGGCTCGGAGAGCCTGCAGCCCACCCAAAGGGGTTCGCTCTAAGGTAGTAGTTTCCTCTCTTCACCCTGTTCACTCTCTTTATTGAGGCGGGGTGCCGAGACAGGGGCGGTCCCGGTGCGGAGCCCTGTGCCCTCCTTGCCAGGGAAAATGGGGCTCTTAGTGCCAAATGCTGCCCAGGCGGTGCCACTGCTGTTCAGTTCATGCAGATGGTGTTCATCTGTCTGTAGTTGTAAGCAGACAGTCCAAGAATCTCAAAGCTGTTACAAAGCTGTTACTCAGCCTGTCCAGTTAATCCATTTCACAAGTTTTTTTTGTTCTGTAAATTGGATCAGACTTTTACTTTTCAAAGTTTTTTCTTTTGTGTTAAACTTATACACAGAGGCTGATGAAATATTCTTTGAGGTTCTTGGACTTGTCCACCTTTTCTGCTGTAGCCTGTGTAGTTCTCTGAGAATCTAACCATCTCTCTCTTTGGGTAAATCAGTCCAGTTTCATGTCTCAGCCTGTGCTTGTATCCTGGGCGTGTCTGAATGCTGACCGATGTTTACATATGTAGGACCTGAAAGATTTCATGAGACAAGCTGGAGAGGTGACATTTGCAGATGCACATCGCCCCAAGCTCAATGAAGGGTGAGGCTTTTATCTCTGGATGCATGACTTAATGAATGTCACATTATGTATCCATTTGCTGTCTCTCCTTCCAGTTCATGTCTCGTGTTGTTTCTGCAGGGTGGTTGAGTTTGCCTCTTACAGCGATCTGAAAAATGCCCTTGAAAAACTCTCTGGAAAGGAAATCAATGGCAGGAAAATCAAGCTCATTGAAGCAGCCAAGAAGAGGTGAGTTGTTTGCTGCCTCCATTTACTGAAGACATCAGTGCATTTAGCTAAAGTTAATGATTGTGGCAGGTGGTTTCCACTTTTTCTTAAGGCTGCATTTATCTAAAGAGAAGAGTATTTTATTAACTACCTTAAAAACCTGCACCTCTGATAGAAGAACTTAATATATAATCAATCAGAATTATTTTGTTGGCTATCACTGACTTCATTAGCCTGGATGTGTAATGATGATGTTTCACCATATGGATGGAGGTGAAGTGATGGTGTACTGTAGATTAGGAGATTGTTGTTCATGTTTCATTCCTTCTTTCTGAAGAGTTTTTTTAAGGGAGGATATATGAGGTATTTATCATCAGTAGATTGTCATCTGTAAGGACGGGGTAACAGCAGAACATGTTTTAGCCACATAAACACAGGTCTGATGTTTTCTGTGCCAGTACGTGTGATAGAGCATGCAGGATAAAGTTCAGCTATAATGGTTATTGGTACTGTACATAATCCTGTCTTGTCTGTACATTAATTACTGCTCAGCATCTACACCTGGTCACCAGAAATTCTCTATTGAGATAGATTTAAAAATACCCATAAATACACCTGAACGCTATATTTAGAATGTTTTCACTGTCTTACCTCCTTGTCTGGCTGCCATTTCCAAAAGGGGACTGATGCTTTTACGTCGCTCTCTTGAGGTTACTGTACTTAGCAACGCATGGGAAATGCTGGCTTAAAACTGCCTTTATTGGTTTGTTTGTGGTATTGTGCAACTTTTGTGTTTTGACAAATAGATGACAGCAATCTGCAGGCAAGTCCCATGTTGTATGTGGTAAAATTGCTGTTTTTCCCAGAGGAATGTGGTGGCTTCGAGGAGGGTGATATCACGGCTTCACTTTGATCAGAAACGATTGTCTGGTGGCAAATGCTGCAAATATTCTAATAATACGTTACATGTAAACTCATGTAGTTAACAAGCATTTTGCTGCTGATTCATCCACTGTTAGACATTTCTTTGCTTTCCTGCTGCCGTTCCTGTCCACTTCTCTGTAGTGTGGTGAATTGCCTGCTAACTGCTGTAGCTAATACAACAGTTGTATACAAGTATCCCTGTAAGTGTAAAATTATCTTGATGCTTTTGGAACACAGTGGAATTTTATCTCCACTCTATCCCACAAATCATCTGGTCATAATGGTTTTGAGTCTTCTGTTTTTAGCAATGCTCTTAAGTAAATGATTGTTGGATTATGGATTATTCCTTCTATTTCTTTTTCCAGGTCAAGGAGTCGTTCTCGTTCTGAAAGCTCTTCTCGCTCACGCTCCCGTTCACGTGGTCGCTCAGCATCCCGCTCCCCACGACGCTCCCGCAGCCCCGCAAAGGCCCACAACCGCTCTCGGTCCCGTAGCGTTTCCCCCACTGGTGGCCCTTCTTCTCCAGGCACCAAATCCAAAGAGTCCACCAAACGTTCCTCAAAGACAAGCAAGTCGAACACCCCACCCTCGCCTCCACCCGCTCAGAGAGCATCCATGTCCCGGTCCCGCTCTCGTTCCCGCTCCCGTTCTCGTTCTCCTTCTACTGACAGTCAGCGTTAAAGCTCTTTACGGCTGATTCCCTTGGATGTTAGATACAGATTGTTTCGTTAGTCACCGAGGAGTAGCCGGCACACTGGAAATCACACAAACTCCTCTGAAAGGCAACATGAGGTTCTCTTCGAGCTTAAGTCAATGTGTTCCTGTCAGGGTTTTAAACATTTAGAATGCAAATACTGTCGGATTGGAGCAACAACATTACATCACTTACTTCATAGTCACTGTACAGCGTTTACACACACTTGGGATTCAGTTTTTATCATCCTGCTCATTATATTTGGACTAATGTGACCCAAAATACACATTATCTGTGGTTACTGAATGCTTCACACTGCAGCTTTCAGTTCTGCAGTTCAGTATCTTCTCAAAGATCATGGAAAATTCCAAATGAACCAGCATCCAGACTTGGTGTCATTAGTGCATTTTAAAGCCTTTTTCATCTTTAGAAAAAAAGAGGGAATTCTTCTACTATTTGGATGGATTTATAAACTTGTGTGACCACTTCTCTCACATTTTGTGACTTTTTTTTTTTTTTTTTTTGCTCGAATGTTAGTGAAAATCTCTTTATTGCCCTATTTTATTTTTACTGTTGACATGATACAAGCGCGGTTCCATACTGTCTCCTTTTTTCTGACCTGTTGCACCTTCCTCCTGCAGACAGTGTGATCTTTATACTTTGGGATGCTTGCATGTGCTTTGGTTCTAAGCACAGTATACAACCCTAATAAATTAAGACATTTGTGCTTAGAGCTCAAATACAAACCATTTTAGTGACATTGGCAGCTTCAAAATGGAACTAATCAGTCACAGTTATAAAATACTCAGATCTTCATTTTTTATTTTTATTTTTTTCATTGACTGTTTTATTTTTGAGCGTATTGTAGGAAACGGGTCAACTCTTTATTTTCAAGACCCTTAACATTGTATTGAATGTGGGTTTGATTTGATTTTGGGTTTTGTACGTTATTGCCGACTCGTTTTAAGTGTATAAATATAATTCCAGAAATACTTGTTGGTACTGTGAGGTTACTGTTGTTCAAACAAACATGTAGAGATTTGGAAAAATACATTTTTGTACATACGGATTTTATTTTCAGTGAAAATATGGACGGTTTGTATGGTGTACTATGACAAAGGACGTAATAAAACATTTGCCAGAATCACACAATTGTCAATTTTTGATTGGTTTTGATCTTATCCTTAACATTTATTGTCTGATGTAGAAGATGTGGAGTCAACATTATTAGAAGAGTTCAGAAATTAAAAGGTACAGTAAATGATATAACTGGGTTATTTTAATGCTAACAGGACACTTGCAGAAGTCAACTTTGTTGTTTTTGTAGGGCTACAATGAATGTATTAATGCAGTATTGGTGCACAGCATTAAAAAAACACAAATAGGAACTAGTACGACTGCAAATAGTGCACACCCGGGGACCATCGTGCATTGTAACTATTACTGCATACCGGTAGTGTGTATATACTGTCAATTATTACAATTGCACTACTGTATATTCAGTATAAACCCCCTGAATCTCAATTGCATTGCTGTATGTACTATATAGTTACAGTAAATAGTCACAGCCTGCATCAATGGACATTAATGTACAAATATTGATAAATTATTCTTTACATTTGTATTATGTTTTTGTCAGTACTAGGACCAATCGATCAGATTCTGGGAGTGATATGAATCCAGAAGATTTTTAAAGGATTCCTCACCATTACGGGTATAGAACCACATTCAACATTTGTCCTTGTAACGCCACAAATAACACTCAGAAAATAGAACCAAAAAATTTAAAATAACACCATAAGAGACAATCAATTCACAAAGTTTGGTCCAGATGCGGGCAATATTCTGTATATAGTGATCCAGAATGGTTACGGGTAATTCCATGTAACTATGGACATGCTGTGCAAAAAATGAAATTTAATGAAACTCAAATATCTGTATATAACTGTTACGTATATATTGAAATTTCCTGAACTGTTTTTTTTTTTCTTTGCAATGGCAGCCATATTGAATTTTAATTGAATTGAATATTTGATATTTCAGTATGGCACAGGTTTAGCTGCATTTCTGAATCTTTTATAGAAGCCGTTCAGTGCTAACACTGTCCTTTGATATGATGCAAGTTATAAGTTTATGAAAATTATATCTGATGAATAAATGGTTGCATTGATCATGGATGTTTTATAATATTTTACTTGTGTAATTATTTCCTAAATTATAAATGAGTGTAGTTTATGTTTATCTGTCAATTTTCACTTTATTTACAGCTGACAATAATGTAAGTATGTATGTAACATGAAAGAAACACTAATGGCGTGTTTATTACGAACATTAGTACACACACTACACTAACCCTAACCTAGTGAAGTTGAATCTGAATCTAGACAAAAGTTGGCCAAATGTAGATTAATATTTGTTTTTTTCTTTTTTTGTGATGAATGAAACCAACGTGAGAAAGTGCAGAATGAAAGTCTCTAAGTACCTGCTGTTATAATCTTTTCTGATTGTGTCTTAACACAGAAATATTTAGATGCATATGTATGGTCATTATTTGGTAGCCTTGGATTTTTGCTGAAATACAGGAGCTGAATGATACAGAGCACTGTGGAGGATACAGTTTGCCTGGGGAAGGCTTTACAACAGAGACCCCCCCCACCCCCATGATGCCACAGCAGAGATGGAGTCTCTCCTATCACTCGTCCCGATCGAGTTTGTAACCCTTAATGTAACAAATTTTATTTTTAAAAAGTTACACAGAATTACAAATTTTGTTACATTCGCAAAACATTATTACCAAAAATATTTCAGCACAGTCTAAAGTCAGTACTACATTGCTGAGGGGTTTTAATGAAGTACAGAGTATTGTTTTGTCTCTCTCTCTCTGTGTTCAGAGACTATTGTCTGTGAAAATCCACATTTTCCTACAAATCCAGGTTGTGCTTCAGGTCCTTTCATGAGTCACCTCACACAACTCCTTGTCCTCAGTTATTGTGTCCGGTGCTTGTTGGTATGTCTCTGTAAATCAGACAACAAATTCCAAAATGACAGAAATTCAGAGACGATCATAAGTTATCATAAAGATTCAGAATAAAGTAGATTGTATTGTTTTTTCCTTATGGATTTGGAACAAAGGTTAAAATGCAAATGCATTTGGGCATAAGTGAAAACTAGATTGTTGTATTCACTTTTAGGTTTATTAAAAATATTCAACCAAGATACAATGCGTTTGCAATAAACTGTTCTTTACTAGAATGGCCACAATTATTACAGTAGACTGTAGTACTGGAGACTGATTCACATCAACAGATGTAGAACCACATTAGCACAGTGGCATATAGAGCAATTAGTAGCATTAGTTAAATTGGCTGCATGTCAAATTTTACAGTCTGGACTTGGAAAGTTAGTATTATGAAGTGAGAAATGCAGCGTCACTCATTTGCTCTCATTTAGTATTCTTAAGGGGCACGTAAGTTAATGTGTTGCTAATGTGAACGCTTCAGACTCTAGTGTTTTATGGAGGGATGTTATTTAGTTATTTTAAATTTATTTCAAGGAAGCATACACATGAACATGCAGTGCATTTAGGTGTGGGGGCTGGTGGCGCTGCAGGTCCTGGTCTAGATGTTTTTAACAGTATATGTTAGTGTTTTGATTCACTGCTGCTGCTCACACCTTTTTCCTTGTGTTTCAGAGAGTCCTGTCTGCCCCTCCCTCCTGTGCTCATTCCACACACCTGCTCCCTCTCCTCCCTGGGCTTCCCACCTCTGTCATCTACCTGATTGGTTCACAGTGTTTTTAAGCAGCAGTGAGTCCCTCTGTCCAGTGCGTGTTCATTGAGTCTGAGTTCGAGTGAAAATCGTCGTCCAAGCCTTCTGTCTGTTCAGTGTGAGTTTTCCCTTTGTTCAGCTCTGTGTGAGCTCCCGCCTCGTTCCTGTATTCATCTGCCTTCCTGATCTTCTGACCTTCGCCTGTCTCTGGAAATTCTGCCTCGGTTCCCTCACCCTTCGCCTGTGTTCTACCTGTCAGCTCGCCGAACCCTCTCTGTGCCTCTGCCCTGGTTATTAGTAATATTATTATTATTACTATTATTATTATTACTATAATGAAACTCTGCTTAAACCAACTGTGCTCTGAGTCTGGCGTATAAGTCTAAATTCTGTCTGCCTGCCTGATTAGTCGTGACAATAGGACTGTCAGCGATGTGCAGATATGCATGTGCTTGGTTAAGGACAAACTACTGCTAAGAACACACACAAACAGGAAAGAGACAATACTGCACATTAACAGACCGAAAATGACTAATACAGATAACTGCTGAACAACAAACATGACATGGCAAGTAAGATCGGGGCTAAGACCTGACTCAGTGTTTAAGCCATAGTTTTGCACCAATAGTGAAACCTTTAATTCAGTTAATACTTTTATTTCTGATGGTAACAGATCTGTGGACCTTTAACCATTAATTTACTGGTTAATGGCCCTCAGTTTGATTAAATCAGGGCCACATGTTTTTTTAGGCCCTCTCTGGTGGCTCCTGTGGGTGTTTATGCAGTAGTGGTCGTAATTTATAATAATAAATCAAAATTAACAAAATAGACACTATATCAAAAAGAAGAAAAAAATGAACTATATAGTGGACAAAAATTAAGACAAACTGATGCACGTAATCTACAAAATGAACAATAGAATAAATGAAATTGTCATAAATGAACAAAAACATAAGAGATAGTACAGAAATAAGCACAATTATGAACAAAATTATGAAAAGATTCATATAAACCTAAACAAAAAAATCCAAAAAAAAAATGAACAATCACTAACATAATACATGGATAAAAATGTGCAAAATATTCAACAAAATCAACAAAATTACAAATAATCAACTAAATGAATGCAATTTTTTTTTTTAAATAATGAAGGAAACAATCCATAAAAATCAATGAAAATTCACCAAAATAATTCAGGAAATGAACCAAAATTTCCAGTAATGAATAAAATAATCTGCAAAATGAACAAATATCAGCAAAAATGAACAAAATAATCACCAAATTGAACACAAAATTATTAAAACAATCAAGGAAGTGCAAAAATTAAATACGCAAACAAAACAAATGTACAAATTAATAATGTTATTTTCTTGTATTTATTTTTTCAGTGCTGTTTATTGTAGTGCATATTTTTATTTATTTACTTGAATATTACTTTTTGTACATTTAATTGCTTTTGGTTCTTTTTTTATTGGTTCTTTTGATTTGTTTTATTTACCTGATTGTTCTGTTAATTTTTGCTCATTTTGGTGTGTATTTGTTTTTTATATTGCACAGCTGGGATAGGCTCCAGCATCCCCCCCCCCCGACCCTCACGAAGATTAAGGGGTAGATGGATGGATTTCATTAATTTACGTCATCATTTTGGTAATTTGAACTGAACTCATCCGAGGTGTACCCTGCCTTCGCCCAGAGTCAGTTGGGCTCAGCTCCAACCCCCGTTCCGTTCTTTTATATTGGCTATTTTGATCACATTTTTCAATTTCCTTAATTGTTCTGCATTTTTTTCAATTTTTTTTTCAATTTTGTCAGTTATATTGCATGTTTTTATTAATTTACTTGATGATATTGTCTTTACTTTTGCTCATTTTGTTGTATATTTTACTAATTTTGTCCATTCCTATTAGCATGCTTGATTATTTTGTTGTGATTTTATTTTATTCCTACTCACTGAGGCATCACCAAATGTAACGGAGTAGAAGTACATTTTTTCCACCATGAATGTAACTGAATATGAGTAAAAAGAATCCTGTAAAGCAACTCTTGTCTTTGAGTTCATATGTTAGTGTCCTAGTGACCCCTCACCTTTCTCCTTCCGTGTGAACCTTTGGTAACACCTGAACGCCACGATGAGCACGAACGCCTCCATCAGCTGGAAGGACGCGTAGACCAGCGGGAACAGATAGAGAGCACCCATCAGCGTCGGGGAGAAGGCGATCTTCAGGATGGTGGAGCACAGTTGGACGTTCTGACAGCCTGTCTCCATGGCGACCGTCCTCCGCTCCCTGAGGGAGAGGGTGTAGTCATTCATAAGTCATGAACACACAAAGGCTTTACTCTGTCACATAACTTTTTCCAAATGGAGCAAAAGGGCCTTTTTTATGAGCTCCACAGTTAGTTTAGTCATTTTTGTTAACTATTTTGTACATGATGTAATGACTTTTTTGTTCATTTTGTTGATTATTTTGATCATTTTATTCATTATACGGTATTTATTATTTTAGTCATGTTTTGTTCATTGCCCTGGATTATTTGTTCAGTGTTCATTTTTTGTCATTATACTGATTATTTTCTTCAGTTTATGCATTACTTTGTTCATTTTCATTTATTTTTTTATTATTTGCCACAATTTTGTTGATTAGCTTCATTATTTTGATCATTTTTCTTCTTTTTTTTTGCTCATTTGGGGGATTGTTCATTTTCTTGATCACTTTGTTCATTTTGTTTGACATTCTGATCATTCCTTTGAATTGTATGAAATATTTAATTCATGTTTTGTTCATTGTCTTAATTTTTTTGGTGATTTTTCTTCATTTGACTGATATTTTGGTTTTTTATCATTTCTAGTTATTGTGTTTATCATTTTGTTCAATATTTCGTTCACTTTTATTCATTTTGTTCATTAATGTAATTTTGTTTGTGAGCTCGATTATTTAGTTCATTTTGTTTATTATTTAATTCATTGTATTTATTTTATTTTATGCTTTGTTCATTGCCTTGTGTATTTGTTCAGTTTTGTTCATTTTCCTAATTATTTTGGGGGGATTTTTTGGTCATTTGTGGTTTATTTTATTCAATTTTCCAAATTTTATGGATTAGTTTGTTCATTTTACTTAATTTTATTAATTATTTGGCACAATTTTATTAATTATTTTCATTTTTTGTTTTTTTTGGTTCACTTTCGGTACATTTTGTTCATTTTATTGATTATTTTGTTCACTTTGTTTATTATTTTGATTGTTATTATTCATTGTATTTAATTTTTTAAATATTTTGTTGTCTTAATTCTTTTGTTCACTTTTGGTCATTTTGTGTATTCTTTTGTCTTTCTGCTTGCTTTGTGGATATTTGGTTCATTCTCGTGATCATTTTGTTAATTTATTATTTTATTAATCATCAATTATTGCTTATTTTGTATATTGTTCATTTTGGTTATCTTCCTTACCTTATGATTTTTATATTTTTATGTGCATCAGGTTAGAGCTATGAAGAAGGCAAAGGCCATTCTTAGGAAACCCTATTTTATTTATTTATTTTGTAGATATTTTGTTCTGTTTCTTGATCCCTTTGTTCATTTTTTCACATTTCTCATTGCTATTTCTTATTGCTTCTCATTGCCTAAAGCTCTCCTGTTGACTTACGGTTGCTTGAGTCTGAACAGTGAGGAGATGACGTATCCAAAGGCATAGCCTATGAAGGGCATGAGAGCCGCGATGACCATTAGTGGAGGAGACAGCACGGTGAGGATGGAGCTTCCACTGGCAATGCTGGCAAGAATACCGATCACGACAACGGAAATCATCAGGATACTGAGGCCCACCTGAGGACGACAAAACACTGACTCAAGCTTCTTATAGATCAGCGCAGATTTGTACTTTATTATTACACCACATTACAATACACAAAGGAAGCCAAAACCAACTTGTTTTTTATTCGTAACAAACAAATCCTAAAATATGCACTGACCCTTGTGATTGTCTTGGAGTACTGTGGTCTGTAGTAGTTAATGAGGATCCCAATTCCACAGGGAACAAGGATCATCACAAGCCCTATGATAATATCGACATAAGGCACAGCGTTCTGCAGGTTGAAGCTTTGGCAGTAAATGTAGAGCAGCAGAGGCATCATTCCCAACGCCAGCACAGTGGAGCAGGTCGTCATCACAATACTAACAGAGGGAGACCGTACGGAGAAGAAGATTTCATTTTATATTAGCTCACACAGCTTTAGTGTACTGTCTTGTATTTGATTGCATCTGGCTGATGAAATGAGTATTTTCAGGGGTTGATTAAGTCAAGTCACCGACATGTATTCAGTCCACTACGTGTATATTGTGATCAGTTTCACCCTCTGAGCTGCAGGTGGGGCTTTCAACACGTTAGTCAAAGGCTGCACTGATCTTTACACACATTCTTTAAATGTTTATTGCCTTTGTATTGCCTTGTTTTTCAAGGTAGGTATTGACCAACAGGTAACACTCACCTTTACTCTTCAATGATGCAATCTTGATTGCACCATTACAATGGCTCAGTAATATGATAACTGCCCAATATGCTTTGTTATGTTTAATCTGTGATCATGAATTACTGTAAGTGAAGGTCTAGTGAAATCTGTCACTGCTCTGATTTCACAACGTTATTAAAGAGTATGAAGGCAAAGACGTAAAACTGATACATTCAGTCTGAGAGTAGCACTGATGTAGCCACTGAAAAAAAACTGTCTCACTTTTTATCAATATTTAACAGAAACAAAAAGATAAATTGTTATCAGTCACAGATGTTTTCTATTTTCTGAAAAGTTTTCATTGTAATACATTGCACAGCTTTGCCAAATGTACTGGATTTTTGATTTGTCGTATGGGGTTCTACGGTCTGTGTTTTTATTATTCTTTCCATTGTGCAGTGACAACAATTACAAGTGATGTGAGACAAGACTGTGACAATATTTACTGTGGCCAATTCCAGACTACCGGTACCTGTGGGGAACAATGAGACAAGACCAGAATACATGTAATACAAATAGACAAACTAGAAACAAAAATAAAGCAATGATAACAACAAAGGGCTTTGACAGAATGGTTGGATGTAATTACTGTGTGTGTGTGTGTGTGTGTGTGTGTCTGTGCGTCACACAATAGTGTTAAACGAATAAAACCTAAAGAATATCCTACACTAACCCAAGTAACATATATAAAACACACCTTGTTTTATATATGCAATGACAAATAAAATAATAAGAATAACCACAATGATAATAGTAATAATAATAATAATAATAATAATAATAATGATAATACCACTACTACTACTACTGCTACTACTACTACTACTACTACTACTAATAATAATAATAATAATAATAATAATGATATCAAAAGCAATAAATGCCTTCCCCACAGTCCCATGCCCCCTCTGGGCCCAGAGTGACCCTGTTCCCACCACAAGTAGCCAGCTATGGAACTAGACGCTCTTTGGGCCCCAAGAGTATGGTCTGTTATTTCTGTACAACAGACTATTGCTATGGGATAAATTCCAATCATAGACTCTGGAGATCATTTATTAAACAGCTGAATTAACTGCAAAGTCCCATATCTTAACACTTACATTTATATCAGCACTCCTTACATTTGTCTGTTGAAGGCTTCTGTAAAGGTGTTGACATAGAGTATTATTTAAATTTTTTCTTGGCTTTATGATGGCCTCTTTGTATCTCTGCTACACACTCTGATTTCATCGAGACACAATGAAACACTCACTTTTCAACAGAAAGCTCTAATTGGATGAACTGTGGGTCATTCCAAAGTGACCTGGGGTTATAGTCTGACACAAGGCTGCTGCATACACAGAATAATATACGCTTCATAGACAATTTTCATAACAATAAGTGTCAGAAACACTGGCCATTTGCTCATGGGGGCTAATTTCAGCTTGAACATGGTTGTAAAATTATGATGTTTTAAAATTAAAACTTCA
This sequence comes from Pseudamia nigra, assembly GCA_029823295.1. Classification (NCBI taxonomy): domain Eukaryota; kingdom Metazoa; phylum Chordata; class Actinopteri; order Kurtiformes; family Apogonidae; genus Pseudamia; species Pseudamia nigra. Next base: position 14,802 of record JAQQAE010006299.1, read on the forward strand.
AAAGAATTCAGAACATTTTGTTTGTATGCTGTCTATCTCGTGAGGATTTTGCAGGACTGTCAGCACAAGTTTGTTTCACAGCTTTTATTTTACACCACATATATATGTACAGTATATAAACATTAGATGTTTTTGCTAGTTTTCCAATATTCTAATGTGTTCTTACGATCTTCTACATTCAGTTCTCTGCAATTGTGGTGGATGTCCTGTTGGAGTTTTCCAGTACCGGGGGTTTCTGGGTAAGTGGTTGAGATTGGTTAGTTCATGATTGGTTATGTCCAAATGGATGAGTACATACGTCATGCATATTTGAGTACCATATAAAAGTAAATTATATAAGATTAATGTAGTTTAAATTGTTATCTGGTCTTGAAGTTGGACCTCTTGATTGAAGTGCTTTTCTTTCTGGAGTGGGCTGTGACAACCCCATCTACTCCAGACAGCTACAGCTGCGTCCCAATTCAGGGGTTGCAGCCAACGTCGGACGCGTTTTTTGGCTATTGACGTCATAAACGAGCGCGATCGCATGTCCCGTTTCGACAGTTCCTTCACATGCTGGCGACGAATGCAGCCTTCATCAGGCAGAAAACGAAGGACACAACTGATATATCCTTCATGGCCAGTTGTATCCCACAATGCATTGTGCGCATGACAGACAGAAGTACTGCCGAGTCAGGGAGCTATGAGGAATACAGGGAATACACAATTAAATAAGAGACAGCAATTCCAATTCATGAATTACTGTACATTAAAACGCAAAATAATCACAAACATGAGTAAAAAATCTTCAATCTTAAAGCAGCAGTTGGCTGAGACAGGTGCCTACATCATTACGCAAGGGTAAAAACTGTGCTTATTTACAAAAATTGCCCAGCCTCTGTGGGCTAGACCGTCCCATTTAATGATCGTTAGGTGTAGTCTTTGCAGACCGCGAAGACTGCAGCCCCGGCTGCAACCCCTGAATTAGGACACAGCTACTGTGTCCCTCTGTTTCGTCTTTTGCAGGTGGAGTTTCATCTTCCTTCCGATGACTCCCTGAGCTAGGGTCGGTGGTGGTTGTAGTACAGAGTTCAGAGTTTTTTAAGGTGAATATATACAATAGTGTTAACATGCTACTTAAAAGTTCGATCACCAGCCCGTAATCGTCTATGGGTCAATCTGGTTCAGTTCACTCAGCTCTGCTTCCTGTCTGTCGGTGTCTATCCTCTGCTCTGTCTCCATGTGGTCTGATTAAATCAACTTGTTTTCATAAAGCAGTCTCATATCCCGCTAATGACAGACAGTTTACAAACCATGCCACATCCTCTGAATATGTGTCATATCAGTGATTCCCTGAGCTGAAACCCACACCTACGGAACTTGGATTGTAACAGGTGGACCAACCAGTTATTAGTTTTTGGGGGCAAGCCCTTTTTTTACACAGGGCCATATAGGTTTGGATTTTTTTTTTTTGCCTTAAAACAATTTAAAAACGGTGTTTTGTGATTACATGTGTTTTCTTAAATGTATTATTTGAATTTGTTTTATGATCTGAAACATTTAAATGTGACAAACATACAAAAAAGTAAGAAATCAGGAAGGGGGCAAGCACTTTTTCACAGCACTGCATGTGTGAAGTGGCCATAATGTTCATTATATTCTTCTAGTGGCTTTTGTCAGTGGGTGCATGCATTAGGTAGTAAGTGAACATTTAGCCCATGAAGTTGTTGCACTGAAAGCAGTAAATTGTCCAAACTAAGCAAGAATCTGAGCAACTTTGACCAGGACCAAAGTGTGATTGTACATGCCATGGTCATTGCATCCAAACCTAAAGATCCTGCTGGGTGTTCTAGTCTGCAGTGGATAGAACCCCACAGAAGTGGTCTGAGGTGGTACAGGTCCTTCTCAAAAAATTAGCATATTGTGATAAAGTTCATTATTTTCTATAATGTATTATTCTAATGTACTGATAAACATTAGACTTTCATATATTTTAGATTCATTACACACAACTGAAGTAGTTCAAGCCTTTTATT
>JAQQAE010006300.1:0-16812 GCA_029823295.1 Pseudamia nigra
GGGGTGAAGTAGAGAGAAGGTGATAGAGAGAGAGAAGAAGGAGGGGAGAGCCACAAATTATCAGGCCCTGTCTCCTGCTACTGGGTGACTGATGTCGTGCTCACTTCAGCTGTGGCCTTTTACACTCGTAACACTGATTTAGATAGATACATACACATGCTCTAAGGGGCAGATCATGTGCAGGCTCACATATGTACACACATTAATGTATGATTACACACATTGTGTGGGAAGCATGCAAGCAGATAATTTAAAACAAGAAAAATAAGTTCTTATAGATTAAAAGCAGCAGTAGAGAAATATTTATCATTATCCTTACAAACCCATACACCATTATAAGGACCATTACACCACTATAAGGAAAGATGTAAGTGTTTTTGCACAGCACATAATCTATGAAACTCTGTTGCGATTTTAATACCACTCTGAAAAAAATATGCTAAATTGGCCTGACTAGACAGTTTTTTAAACAACTACCGTATTATGGAATCCATTATTTGCAAAATCAGAAATGTGCTGACTTCTTCTGCAACAATTTTCCATTTCTTTGAACTCTTTTGCTAGTATTTTAATAATATATGCCAAAATTATTCACCATTTATTTTAACACCATGATATAAAACACCTTCCTGTTACAAATGTTATGACATAATATGCATAAAAAATGTCATTCCCCTTACATTAGGTTAAATCTGATGAATTTCACTTGTCATTTATCATCACTTCTGCTGCTCAACGTTGCCACCTGGAGCGTCTCTACAACCACTGGTATCACCAGCATCAATACTGGAGGAAAAATCCACCTCATGGCAAACACAAACAAACTAAAGATGGCTAATAGAGAAGCCCATGCTGCCAGTAAACAGAGGAGCTATTGCAAACTCAGCCTTCATGAACGTCACAGGAAGTATGAATGGAGTGACATAAATAAATGCAGCCCTACAGTGGCTGTCACAGCTGGCATTGCAGGTGCAAATTTAATTAGTCAAGGTGAAGTCTCCCTTGTTGTCTGAGAAAGGGGGGTCCTCGCCATGCACGACTGTAAACACACGCTATATCCTAATCAGGTGTCACCACTGCGTTTGATCAGCCCGTGAAAACTTGTCACGAATCCCGGCAGAGTGGGCCGAGGGGGAGAACAAAGGGAAAAAAGCTGTCATGAGAAAACAGGGAGGTGGTGGTGATGGCAGTGGTGGTGGATGAAGAGAGTTTGCCCATTAGCAGTCTCTGTCGCCTATCTTTCTCCCACTCCCCTTCTCTTCTCTCCTCCTCTCATTTTCTTTCTTTCTCTACTTGGGTACCTACAGCATACACCTTATTGGATCCTTTGGAGCAAGCTCTATGCCTGTAATTCCACTCTGAGGAAATCTCAACCACAGCTGTCATACTCGTGCTTCACAAATGCCAACAAAACCTGCAAAAGAAGCTCCCAAAGAAGTACACTACCTTTGTATACTCCCGAAAAAATGCACACATGAACAGAGGTACAAGCTGCATTTTGTTTTTATCAAGCACTGTTCTAAGTAGCTGAGTCCTCCTATTCAAAAGCCTGGAGAAGTAGAAGCAAGCTTGCTGTTTTCTGCCCACCCAGCACCTCCTGGCAATGAAAATGTGGAGGAACACACGTCATTAGATACTGTTTACCTTTCAGTTTGGGAGATATTGAATACATTAGCCGAATGAACCTCATAAGAAACACAGGCGAGTGACAAGGCCCAATCGTCTTTGCGACTACCATGGTAACTGAGATTACAGGCTAACAAAGAGCAGACAGGAGGAAAAAATATTTAAAACCCGAATAGTGATACATAAATTAATTAAAGGACAAAAAAACAAGTAGAGAATTAAAGTTGGAACATCTGTCAGCGACTTAGCTTCCCAACGTAATACCAGTGTTAGAACATTTATACCCTTGAAGTTAATGATCCCCTCTTTAATTGACAGTCAAGGAAAACCGGCAGCGGCAGCATCCTGCCGAGACGCCGATAAGAGGCCCCCTTCCCCCTCCCAAAAATAAAATAAAAAACAGTTTAAAGAACCTTGGCACTAATCCCTATTGTCATCCCAGTGCAGCAGAAGGACTTACAAACACAGATAACTCTGCTGAAGCTGTCTATTTCTCTGGAGTTATGGGGACAGCCGAGCTGCTGCGTGCCTCGAATCAGTCACTCAGATTAGCCCAATCCCTCTGTGCTGTCAGTCAGCCGAGACACTAGCCTGTCACTACATTTACATGAGTCCATCTTATATGTGACAATGCCCCCTATATATGACAATGGCTGCAGAGAAGGGGTCCACTCTTGCGCAGATAATGAGTATACATTATGGTAGACACGCTGTTGTTGGATTAAGCTCAGGAAGTGTGCTGTGCTCATGTCAGCAATGACACCCCAACAACAAGTTTAAGGAGTCTTAACCATTGCAGTTTTCTACATAGTGGAGCGAATGCGGGAAATGTATGTCAGATGAGACTCACACCTACACTGACAACTATAGATACACACATGCTGAGATGAACTTCAAGCAACATTGAACTACAGAATGACTGTTGTGGGAAGACCATAATCTTACCTGTAGTGCCTGCCGTCACCAAAGTTGCCTTCAAACATGACTTTAATCCACCTACTTCACGTAAAATTATGGTGCACAAAGAACAAAGGGAAAATAACACTAACTTAAGTGAACCCTGAATACGCAAGCAGGACTGGTCCCTATCATGAATAAAAAGTAATGGTAGAGATTAAAAGCCCAATTTAAATAAGACACAAACTCTTGGGTGTTATGATAAGGGATTAGTTCCTGCAGAGTATGAGTTTGTACTTTTAAATGAATGCATGGCAGTTAAAGGCACCTAAGAGGTAAAGTAACACTGTGCTGACTGCTTTTTATGCTTTTGTGACTCACTTCACATCAAACAGTCCTGCAACAAATGACAGTGGACGCCTTCTACATAACAGGGCCAGGGCACGCATGACACAAGGGTTGACAACTGAACCCTCAAACTCCCTGACCCTTACCGCTGCCATGGCACACACATACATACACACACATAGCTGTGAAAACAGCCCTGACATGACCACTCAGCAAACCTTCTAACCCCTCCTTGTGATTTTTTTTCCTCTCCATCTCACTAGAGACAAACCTCTATTCAGGACCGTTTTAGCCAGGCAAGTGGATGTGACCCACTGCCCCGCAGTCAGGCTCATCTGAATAAACAGAGCTGAAGAAACAGGCAGAGAAGGGAAAATCTGCCTACATTATGATAGGAGGAAAAAAGATGGGATTCAGCCAAGGGGCTCCTTTTTATGCACGTTTGATCAAGTGCTTGACAGCACCAGTGGATGGAATTACGGACTGTTGAACAAAAGTTGTGGTGTGGGTGGGTATGGACACGGGCTTATGTGTGTGTGTGGTTCAATCTGGACAGCTTGGTTTCTATGGCCTGACAGTGTTGGGCTTGTGACAAGCCTACCACACCACCACATACAATGCGCAGCCTGCCCAACAGCCTTTGCAGTCCATCACTCAGGATGGCTGAGGCAAGTGCCATGAGAAGAGGTCAGACGTGGAGAAAAGAGGGAGGGAGGAGGATAAGGAGGAATGAGGAAAGAAGGAGGGAGGGATGGTCAGGGGTTAAGTGTAGAGAAGACAGCGATGAAAGGCAACTGTCATGCACCAGTGCTCGCCCAAGAGCACCTGTCTTGAGAAGAACATGCAAAGTGTGCTGGTCACGTCCTGACAATACCTTCACTTTTGTTACACACACAGAGCCCAACACACAGACAAGCTCTTAGGAAAGGGCTGATGCTCCACTGTTGGAAAGGCATCGCCTGTCTGACAGCATGCCAGTCAGCTGTCGCTAGCTCCTCCGCATATGCAAGGAAAACTTAGGTTGATGAAGAAAAAACACACAGGAGCTCAGAGGAAGAATCACTGAGACATGAACAGACTACCTGAAGTGAGCAGACACTTCACAAAGACTTGATGCAGAGTAAATGCTGGAACGACCAGTACAAAAAGACCCATAAAGGAAATCCACCATAACCAGGACACCAACTCCAGATTGGAAAGTGTGGGATCAAAAGTTAATGTCAAAGCATTTGAAACAAAGGTTGGTATCAAGCATTTCTACAGACATTTTTGTATTTCTGTGTTAACTACTGTTAGTAAGAAAACAGATACATCAAGAGGAAATGAAATATTTTGTTAGGGACATTTAGCATTTTTTATCAATGCTAGCTTTGTTAGTAATTCATATTGACACTTCATTCAGGATCACTGCCATCTGCCAAGGAGGTTATATTTTCATGTTGGTCTGTTTGATTGTTAGCAGGTTTATGCAAAAACTACTGGATGGATTTTGATTAAATTTTCACCAGAGGTAGTCCTTGGACCAAGGATGAAACCATTAGATACTGTAGGTGATCTGGATCAGGAGGTAGATTCTGGGTCAATTTTTCACTTTCTTTAACATTGTAAGTAGGGCAATTTTTACATATTTGCTAATATTATCAAAAATATTGCACCAATCAACATGAAACTATCTAGACAACTAACAGAACTAACAACACTCTATGAAATGACATATTCTGAATCAGATCCAGATCATGATCCAGGTCTCTAAGATCAAAATATGCGTTTTGGTTCACTATTGGTGGTTTCTTGTGTGTCCAGTTTGTAGGTTGATCGTTGAAATTAAATTTGTTGTTTCTGGAGGCCATCGTGTTTTTTTTGTAGGAAAGTTTTTTTTTGTTTCTCAAACAAATGTTTGGGCCTGGGTTTTGATCTTTAGTTCTATAATACTGTACTTATTTTTTATTTAAAATCTACAGAGGTTTGAATTTTGAGAGTGTTTAAATAACAGAGAAATGTGAGGGGTTTTACAGCCTTAGAACAAATACAGTGGTGCCCCGGCTAACGAATTCAATCCGTTCCAGCATCGAGTTTGTTGTGCGAATCATGCATTAGTCGGAGTGAGTTTTTCCAGAGGAATCTACTTTGCGGATTTCGCCTACCGCGGGTTATTTTTAGAACGTAACCCCCGCGATAAACAAAGGACTACTGTACAGAAGAAAATTTTGGCCAAAAATGTGTCCCACCAACCGCAAAAAACATCGCATTATAAAAGAGATAGAACTGGAAGTGAACTATAGCCCAACTGGAAGTGACTGGGATGTTCCGGGAAGTGAAACCCAAACTAGTAGCTAGCTCGCTAATACCAGCAGCTACCAAGCTAGCAACGTGCTAACAACAATAGCTTCAGACAATATCAGTAAACAAAAGCCTACAAAATGCGTGCAGCCTACAAGATGTGTGCATCACACAACACTAAACCAAAGTTACTCCAGCAGCAATGACACAAAATCAGCTCAGTTACAGGCACATGTATCCAAACTATGGTCCACAACATGTGCTAATACCAGAAGTTAGTAAGCTAGCAATGTGCTAACAACAACTGCCTCAGTCAACATCGGTAAACACAGCCTACCGGGACCTTAGACCAAAAACGCACACAGCAGACTGAGACCCAATCCGCTTACACATGCTACACCAACATGCACAGCCACACAAAGCGAAAACAGCAACCACGTTCAGCCAGTGACCGATTTAGCTTAGCCACTAAGCCACGTACTGCTTCGTCCACACCAAGCTAACTGACGCCAACCACACCACATCAACTTGAATTGTCCACAACTATTTTCCACACAACCTGCCGACACGCACTTTACCGACAGACACACTATGTTTCATGTCCCCATCGAATGTCCCAGAAGTTAGGGTCATTCACTCTCAGTTCTAAGATCTCAGACGAGTCCTCAGTTATTGCAAGTTTACCCTCTCGGTTAGCTTACAAATACTGTGATTCCATTCCTGGACACCTAGACCGGGCCCGGCACCCAGTCAGCTGACACACACTACACGGAGGACATCAGCCAAATCATAAGTCAAAGTAAAAAGACATTACAAATAATTGTATAACTAATTTCATGCATTCCTTTTCATATAATTAACATAACTTCCCTTTCATATAATAATAATGAATAAATGTGCACATACCGGTGTGTAATATATACTTTACATGGGAGTTTTCGTGGGTCCTGGAATGGATTACAGGACGAGCATCACGGCGGAATGGATTAATTTCACACAGTGAGGTACCACTGTATGCGCCAAACAAATAAATCTTTTCTGCATATTATGAAGCGCAGTTTGGGTAAACAACAGTCTTGGCAGAGGTATGCGCTCTCTGAGTGCCCTGTAGTTTGATATGTTACTAAATTAAAATAAAGTAGAAACTATTTGTGGTATTTTCTGAATGGTAGTTTGCAAGGCCAACTGTACCTGCAGCTGGCTAATTCAAAACGGATGCTAAAGCCTGGCACCAGCTAAAAGAAGAACTTCCCATGTTCAGCCTCCTCAATGTATTAAGCTAAATGCCAGGTATTTTAACACACTTTCATTGCTCACATTTATGGAAAAGAACTTATGATGTACAAATTAACAGTTACTATTTACAGAGCCTTGTGAACCTGGAGTCCTATGGCTTTGTGAATGGAGGGTTTGGGACTTTTTATTAAGACCAGATGTTGGCCAGCACCACAGCAGTAGGCACTTTGTTTTTATTGGAAAGGTGAGTCATTACAAAGGAAAATAAATTCACAAATAAACAGCATGAAGACCACTATGTCCTATGCAGGTGGCTTTGCGAAGTGATGGTTTTAAATGTTGTTCACTAAAATTAGCAACCACTGGGGCAGTTATGTATTCAAGGAAATATTGGAAATACTACATATTAATAGTTGTCCTTTAGAGAGTATGGATAAGTTTGACATATTTTCTGTAATTGTTAATACTTTAAAAAACTATTTGAAACATAGATCAGCCTGTACAAAATTGCACAGAGTGAGTACATATATACACTCACCCCACTAGAATACTAGACAAACAGAAATAGAAAATAACGACTTGCCTGGATCATAGCCTCAAGTAGCTAATGAATCCCCCGGAGGCTCTGAGCTCTGTGTATGAGGTGAGAGGGTCATTCCCATGTTTATTCAGCAAGAGTCCAATGAGCCACCACCATCTATTGATTGAACTGATTATTCTATGTCTCTCTTGTGACGGGACACATACATGACAGATGAGCCCCACTTGGACAGGTCATATTCGATGTAATCTCATTGAATCTGATGGCTGATCTGGTCGGCCAGTTTGCATGAGCCACATCACGGCCTTGTTTGTGAATACAGTGACATCTGCGGCTAATGTCTCAACACTAATGTGAGGTGCTCAGCAGAGGCTGTCAAACACATTTGCTGTCAAGAGTGGTTTGGACAACTCTAGTGACTACTCCCATAGGAGGAAACTATCTAGGCAATATAAGACCTGGTACCTAAAATGCTTATTTATAAGCACTGTGCAGACTAATCATTAGGATAAAACAGTGTCTTTAAAATAAAAAAATACTGCATATATTCAGCATTTTAAATTGTGTTGACAGAAGTTCTCAGGGGCTACATTTTGATAATATCCAGGAATATAATTCACAAATGCCCCTCAAGACAGCGACTATACTGCAAAATGCTCCAACTTGTTACATAACTTCAAATGTGCATATTGTGACTAGATGGCAGCTATTGCTTAGGAGAAACATCTGCAAATTTCATTTTCAGTTGCCATACATAGTATAACAAAATTCAATGTCTCATAAGACTATCTCTGTTTTCCTTTTAAATATTTGGTAAGATCACAGGTCATCTTAAGCACATATGGCAGTCTGTTGCAAGAAATCTCAACCATTCCCTCAGACAATGCTGGAAGGGCAGTAAAAGCTGATATCCTTCCAGATGTAAACCAAATGCAGACATTATACACCTTTAAAATGTCTTGCATGCAACACAGTTTGCTATAAAAATGGTTGGTGGGTTAGCAACATATTTATTATGAAAAGCTGAACCAGATTTCTGTATGTTTGATAAGAGTATCATCTGTTTTAAACAACACTGAGTTCTTCAAGAAACAGCTCACACATGTTTAACTGTCAACAATTTTGGAGCTTATAATAATACATTTAATAATGAAGTAGGGTACACATACAAATCTCATCCACTCCCTACAATGTTCCTCTTTAAACTGAAGTTGGATAAGGTTAAATTGAAGAGTCTCCTTCACAGATAAAACAAAGTATACAGAGAGAGACATACAGTACCAACATACAGTACAATATAAGAATAGAACTAGAGGGCACTCAGAGAGCACATGCCTCTGCTAAGGCTGTTGTTCACTCAAACTGTTATTTTTGACCAGCGAAGGAGGTTATGTATTCATGTTGGATTGTCTGTTTGTTAGCAGGATTACACAAAAACCACTGGACGGATTTTAATGACTGGCCCTATTTTGCAATATTAAAGTGCCCATGACATGCATTCTGTTTTGTCATACTTTCCTACCATGTTGCAAAAGAAAATTCTCACCTTAAACATACCAGAAAGCACAAAAGTCTACGTATCTCCTGGAAATCCTTGGGTGAAACAAATCTCACTCCCACGTCTTGAAACACTTGGTTGCGAGACTTTTTTCACCTCTTCTTAGTATGACATTTAAGTAAAGTCAGCCACACCTAGAGAATCGCGACACACCTTGTCCCAACCCAACTAATCTGCTTGATGTGCGATGGTTCCTGACTCATATTTTTCGGTCCTAACGGCATCCCGACGGAAATCATGCCAATTCAACACGTTGAATCACCAGGACTCAGTCTCGGAGATGTGCAGCAGTCACAGCTCCAATTTCAAAACTTTTATAATGGTTGGGCATGTAGACAATAGGTGGCACGACAAAATTGATGCAATCAATGTTCACTGTTGATAGATGGCACCAATTACCAGGCATGAGTCATGGTGGCACTCCACAGCTGTGTGCAAGGTAAGTTCAATCGTGTGTACCAAACTGGACTCAGAGGGTTGAGTTGGGATCAGTCGCAATTCCCTATGTGCTGCCGGCTTAAGACGGACATCCCTTATATGGTCATTCTCAAAGAAGCAACAGTGGCTAAAGGTTAAACTAGTACTAGCCACTAAGAGAATGTGAACAGCCGTGTACAAATGGCTGAAGGCTAGCTTTAGCCTCCAGGAGATCACAAACAGCTGTACCAGTTACAACTGTAGGTTACAACAGCAAACTCTGCAGGTGATAGTCAAACTATCAAGCTTAATGGAGCTGCATACATCGACAACTTGGCTGTGAGCAACTGTGAGCACTACTCGTTAACATACATGCACAGTTCACTTCTGGTCGTGCCAGAGCTATGGTTGCGATCAATCCAGTGAATGGTGTGTCCTCTTCGCTTTAGCCTGGTTTCACTCATGATAATCACACAACATGCATGTACAAATTTGTAATCCGCAGCTCTATTTTGCCGATTCTGGGTGCAGTGGATTGAACGTTGGCTAGCCAGTTGACAATTCCAGCAGGACAGTCCCGCCCAGTGGCACCGGAGCAGAGTACAGGCAGTCCTCGTGTTACGGACGAGTTCCGTTCCTACGGTCGCGATGTAACCCGAATTTCCGCATAAGTCGGAATTAACCCTTTAATACCCACTAAATACCCCTTAAATCTCTAAATAACTATCCAAATACCGTATTTTCCTTATTAAAAGTCACAGTTTTTTGCATAGTCTGGCGAGGGGAGCGACAAATACATCGGAGCGACTTGTATTGTGAATAAATTCGACTATAGGGTGTTTGAGAGGAGAAGAGACGAGCCGTGCTGCTGCGGCTGTCGCGTCTATTCGCCTGAGACTCAGGCGTCGTAAAGTCGAAATTGGCGTGAGCTGAGTACCGTGTAACCCAGGAACTGCCTGTACACACAAACCAGCTTCTCAAGCAGGATGTGCATGGCTCATCAGCAGCAGCACAGCCCTCCGCCATAACAGGGTACAAATGGGTCAACTTCAATTTGTTTCCCACTGGCCTATTGTTTACAAAAAAGTTATGTAGCAAAACACCTCCATTTGCCTGCATATCCACTCATTTCAGGAAGAGAGCTCATGTTATGCTTGTGCTCGCATGTTTTCATTCTGAAGTAACTACAAACTATTATGAGCAATAATGGGTGCAAATCTAATCTAGGGGGACCCAAGATTGAAATTAAAATATTGTAAATGAGCATGTCATGGACACTTTAAAGAGTGAAAAATTAATCCAGAATCCGCATCCTCATCCAGATCACCTCCACTATCTAATAAGTTCATCCCTGGCCCAAAGGCTACCTCTGGTGAAAATTTCATCAAGTAGTTTTTGCATAATCCTGCTAACAAACCAGACAAACCAACATGACAACACTCCTTGTCGGAGGTAACAATAAAACAAAATAAGCAACGTGATAAATATAGAGGCAAATACACTTCTTCTTATTTCTGATTAGTTTCACACCAGAACATGTTCACTGAATCAAAGTGCAAGTACATTAATGTATGATCTTTAAGTGTGTTGGCTGAACTCTCTCAAAGAGGGACTTAACAAACCACGACTCAGTCCAAACATGTGAGGTAAAGATCAAACAGGCAAGACAATGTAAAGACATGTAGAGGAAAAGCTGAGCAGCCAACTAATCAGCCCCCTCTGACGCTTTCATAGCAGATCAATGAAAGACCCGGGGCCTTAGGCCTGCACTATATTACACACCAAAACTTCATATTCATTCATTGATTTTACTTTTCGGAATAGTATATCACTGAACTCCAATGGGAGTGAAAAATATAGGACGGGGCTGAGGTCAACCCTCGTGTGGATGGATGTTTGCACAATATTGATGGCGCGTGCAGAAAGAAATGACTAAATATCTGGATCAATAGCTAGTTTCCCTAGCTACGACAGGTTGTTTCAGATGGAAATATATAAATACATTTTTATGGTTACTGGAGTGGCCCTAACGAACAGGGCTAAATGCTCCCCTTAAGGTAAACTCTTTGATTAGCTAAGGCCAGAGGTGACTTCGGGGGTTTGTTGTGGCGTGGATGCCACACTTCCAATGGCTCCAGGATGATAATGCACACATGGGTCCTATAAATGGCCAAAACTATGACAGGTCACAAGCCCTCAGTAGAGTGTTCTTTGCTCCCTGACCCTGCATTTTATTTATGATGATAATGGGCCCTGGCTGCACCACTCTCAATCATGGCCAAATAATACATGTGATTAATAATTCATTTTTTTCAGTCTGTACATAAATCCTTTACATTAAATAACGTAATCAAGAGTGAAATTAGGAGGTCCATATAACCTAAGATCTAAAAAAGTAATCTTCACTGGTAATCTTAATTCTGCAGCCATTTCAGCTCAAAATTGGAGTTAAACACGTAGGGCAGCTGGTAATTAAACCAACTCACTAGCAGCCCAGAGCTCTGGTGAAATTCTGCATCTGGCTGCTGCTGATGCCACACGGGCTGTCTGGTTTTATTTACAGCAAAACACAATTACTGAGAACAACACCCAGCCTCACACCTCACAGTTTTCCCTGCTCCACAACGGCCAATAAGGCCATAAAGAGGGAGGAACCACATCATTGCCTGCTCCTTAATTAAATGAAAGCTGTTAAGTTCATTTGCTTCCTTATTTTACACATTGAACAGGCCAACCCACCATTGAAGACCTCCCAGACGCCATCCCCACTTGGCCCTAAATCATGACTGGATAAACGGCCCAGTGGGTCCCTGCTGGACACCCAGCAGCCACCCAGCGGCAAGGCCAGAACAGGGCATGTGGTGGACTGACGCCTAGCCAGCGATAAGTAATTCTGTAGAGGATTAGCAGCATGATAGCCTGATCAATACTGTGTGCTCAGGCCATTAGGAATGCAGTGAGGAAATGACCCCCTCTGGTAATAAAGCAGGGCATCTGGGTTCTCCTTCATTTGCCAGCTCCATTAGTGTAATGGTATCATTATCTGCCACAGCCGTATTTTTCTGAGATCGGGCTTTTCCACAGCTCAACTGGCGGGGGTCTGATGAAGCTGTGAGAGCCCCCATGTCGTGTGTTCCCCTTTCTGCCATTCTACACAGAGCCTAGGTGTAAATCTAGCTCTGCTGGAGCTTATGTGCTACCCTGCCTTAGGTATCCATACCCATGTTTTATGTCAGGACCCAACACTATTTCTCCATTATTGGCTCATTAATAGAGCAAGCAGCATGTAGCTTGAGCTAAGAAAGAGAAAAAGATGGCCAACAGAGTGAAAAGCTGCTGAATGTGCTAAATCTGACACCCCCCTCTTGCAAAAACACCAGGCCTGACATGACAGGACGCCGGCATTAGTCGCCATAAATTGTTTCCTTTACACTAATTCATCAGCTATCATTTTGAGGGGGGAGAATTGATTAACCATGACTGGATGTGGGGCCACATAATCAGCTTTTACCTTGCTAGTTGTTAATTTAACAGAATTGCCAAGGGAAACACAAACCATTTTAATGAGTGTTCAGAAATTAAACACCCTAAACAGCTTGCACTAGATGCCACAACCAGAGCAAACCAATGAGGCTGATCTAAGCAATGGCCAGGGCTGAGCTCAAGACCTCACAACATCTGGTGACCCTGTGTGATCATTACTTAGCCTGCTGCTCACACACACACACACACACTTCCTGTTTTGACACAGCACTCTATACTTGTCATCACTGTCCAAATGGCAAGTCTGCATCAAAGACAATACAAGAACATTGGGAGAACGTGTCGGGGTAGTGCTGTTTTCACATTTGCCAAACCATGAGTGGAAATTCATCCTGTGATGACAATACTGATAAAACATAATGTAATGTTTGCAAGTCATTTGGGTACAAGGCAAGTGTAACATCCGGGGATGTGGAGAAATATACAGATGCTAAAGACATTGTTAGGACAAAACCTTTCAATCCTCAATCCATCGTCTGAAGACAAAGCATTTTATTTTTTAGTTTGAACTGAAATAACTTTAACTGAGTGTGTTATTTCTCTCTGGTCAGCTAGGTTACTGTCCTGTCTTACTTCATTCAAAGGGACTACTGCAGCCCACCTGTCAGTACACCTTACTGACTTGCTGTGGGTGGATTTTCTGAGTAGACTGTGTATTCATTTGGCACTAATCTGTTGGTGCTTGCTCTCCCTAACTCAAAATGACAGTAGACCCATCATAGCACATCTCTTACTTTGTGCAGCGCTGCAAACACTCACTCACAGGACAAGACAACCATCATATCCAAGATATTAGTTTGCATAATAACTGTATCATTATACAGCCACTGATATTATAACCACTATCCAAGATGCATCCAGCTCCTGCTTTGGCTGCTCTGCAATTATATAGCTATTTTGTGAATACAATTCCTGTTGCCCATTCTTTTATTTATCTAAAGAGAAAGGAAGCTAAGCCATTAGGTCTGTGCAGTGCTGCCTGACTGCCTGAGGGCCAGCTGGAATGAGTTCTCTCTCTGAGCTGCTCATCTGGCCGCCATGGCTGCTTTCATAAACAGGAGGAACCACGTCCTACATAGTTTCACTGCTGTCTAACATGATCCAAACACATGTGCCACAGCAGACGGCGTCCAAGTCAGGAGATAAGAGAAGAAACAGACAGAGAGGCAGACAGACATACAGACAGATGACTATAGGCAAAACACGGCTCAGGCTGCCTTGGGCACAGTAGGGTCCTTTCCTTCCTTTGCCTTAGTGCCTTTTCAAACCACAAACAGCAAAGTCACGGTTATCCTGCATATGAAAGCCAGATTAAGCCTAGGTCAGCGTGAAAAAAGGCTCAGTATAACGGTATGTACAGCAGCCCTGGAGGGTTATGAAAGCACACATCTGCGTTCATGACAGACCATGTAAAAATGATGCTTCAAACTTTTCATCTTTACACTGCAGGAGATTGTCTCATCATATTTATGGATGTTAATAATCCATGACAAGTTTTAATTTTTAGTTATAGTTTCTACAGCACATTTTAAGTACTTGTTATTATGTAGGCTATTGTATTTTCAGCAAAGCCCTAGGCAGATGTAGACGCTAGTGTGGCATGGTGTTAAATCTGAGATGCACTTCATACTAACTTGATGTTTTTACTGTTGCACAGTTGTTCTTCTGCTATGAACCGATAATTCACTACACCCCTCTCACAGCAGAATGACATCTCATAGTAAGCTTTTGCACTATATTCTTTATGCTTGTGCCAATCAAAATTAACACGTAAACTATAGATTTGTTATAATTATTCATCTTTTCTTGTCAGAAATGTCGCACAGACTGTAATTCAATCGTATTTTTTGTTTGCACTGAATGACGCCAAAACGTAACTGTGCGAGCTACAGCTTCTTATCAGCAGTGTATTTACGTGATAAAGCACCGTTATAATGTAACTGTAATTCTTCATTGTGGCAGACTGGGGGGAAAATGGAAAACACAATAAAGGAAACAGGCAAGGTGAGGTATGCGCTGACATTCACGGCTTTCTAGCCTTCAAAATGCAGCCAGCAGCATCACATAAGGAGCGTTAGATATTCAACGAGCGACAGGGCATAGAAATATGCCAGACCTAACGGAGAAAAACGCTATCAATACCTTTCTTCTCTTCTCCCCCTCACTGTCACCCGATCTTTTCATGTTCCTGGAGTTGTGTTTACACTGCCTCGCTTTCATTGGGGGTGACGGTGGTTGTTGTAGTATAGAAATGAACAGTGTCACAGTCTGTTCACTCATCAGGCACGACGTATTAAAATGTTGCATTTCCCGTTCTCTCAGTCCGGGACATATGGTCAATATTTCCTCGGCGAAACAAGTTATAGTTCAGAAATTCTTGCTAGAGAAGCGAAAGGTGCAGCAGTTGAACTGCATATCCCAGAATGCATGTGTGCTTGAGGCGGAAGTCACTTCGACGTGCTCTCGACGTTGCACTCGCAGATGCGGCGCAGGTACAGATCAACACATCACTGATACGCGCTCAAATCGTTTTAAATCGAAATCAACCCTGTTAAAATGGCTGTGACATGACAGAAAATATAAAATGAAGAAAAAAGATCAATTTCACACTCTAAATTACTTGTATGCCAGTGCAATAATAGTAATGCTTTTCATTTAAAAAATACAATAAAATAAAAAAAGTTTTAAACACATACACTAGTGAACATTTGTACACGCATTTTCTGTTGGTGTTATTTTTTATTTATTTTTTTCAACATTGTACATTAATGCTGAAGACACTGGAACTGTGAAAGTTTTTTAATTGTCCTGATTGGTTTATTATTTTTTACACACATCATTTCTCAATTTTTACAAGTTTTTCTTCATTTAATTTTGTTCATTGAGTGCCTATTTTGTGTACATGTATAAATTTAATGAAACTCTATCTATCTATCTATCTATCTATCTATCTATCTATCTATCTATCTATCTATCTATCTATCTATCTAAACCTAATAACTTATTTGGGCCATCCTTAGGAACAACAACTGAACTCGAGCATTTGCAATAACTGACAATGAGTCTTTTGCAGCACTGAGGAGGAATTTTGGCTCACTCATCTTTACAGAATTGTTATAATTCAGCCACATTGGAAGGTTTTCCAGCATAAACTGCCTTTTTAAAGTCATACCACAGCATCTCAATTGTCAGGACTTAGGCTAGGCCAGGACTTAGACTAAGCCACTCCAAAGTCTTCATTTAGTTTTTCTTAAGCCATTCAGAGCTGGACTTGCTGGTGTGTTTTGGATTGTTGTCCTGCTGTAAAACCCAAGCGCGCTAGAGCTTGAGGTCACCAACAGATGGCCAGACATTCTCCTTCAGGATTTTTTAGTAGAAGCAGAATTCATGGTTCCATTTACCACAGCAAGTCTTCCATCCTGAAGCAGCAAAACAGCCTCAGACCATCACATTACCACCACCATATTTTAATATTGGTATGATGTTCCTTTTCTGAAATGCTGTGTTACTTTTACACCAGCTGTAATGGGACACACACCTTCCAAAATGTTCAACTTTTGTCTCATCAGTCAACAGAGTATTTTCCCTAAAGTCTTGAGGATCATTAAGATGTTTTCTGGCAAAACTGAGATGAGCCTTTATGTTCTTTTGGTCAGCAGTGGTTTTCATCTTGGAACTCCTTTCCGTTTCCAGTTCCTTTCTTATGGTGAAGGCCTGCAGTTCTTTGGATGTTGTTGTGGGGTCTTTTGTGACTCTTGGATGAGTCGTTGCTGCGCTCTTGGGGTAATTATGGGAAGATCGTAGGAAGGTTCACCACTGTTCCATGTTTTCACATTTGTGGATAATGGCTCTCGCTGTGGTTCACTGAAGTCCCAAAGTTTTTAAAATGGCTTTATAACTTTTTCCAGACTGATAGATCTTAATTACCTTGTTTCTCATTAGTTCCTGAATTTAAACACAGTTAATTTATGTTTTAACAAAGGGGGGCAAGCACTTTTTCACACAACGCCATGTAAGTTTGGATTTTTTTTTTCCCTTAAAATTCAAAACCTTCATTTAAAAACTGCATTTTGTGTTTACCTGTGTTTTCTTGAATTCATTATTTAAATTTGTCTGATGATTTGAAACATGAGGATTAAGGGGTAAAAAATGGATGGATGGAAGGAGTTGGATGGCTCTTAATTTTTTGAATTTTAACGAGAAAAAGACTGAGGTCATGTTCTTTGGACCCAGCAGCACCAACCGTTCTCCTTCTGTTGACCTTTCCTTTCTGGTCCCTTATGAGAAGGCTGTTGTGACTAATTTAGGGGTTAAAATGGATGCATCACTGAAGCTTGATAAGCAAGTCAATGGAATAGTCCAATCT
>JAQQAE010006301.1:0-16811 GCA_029823295.1 Pseudamia nigra
CGGATTATAAGGCGCACCCCCCAAAAATGTCATTTTGAATTTTGTTTTGTTTTTATAATCAGGTGCGCCTTATATTGCGGAAAATACGGTAAGGCGCACCGGATTATAAGGCGCAGTTTCATATTTGGACAAAATTGACGCTGTTTAGGTGCGCCTTATAGTGCGGAAATGACGGTAATTGTTTTTCACTTTACATTAGTGGTTTGGTCAGTGAATCTGGGAGAAATTCTTCCTTTTGTTGCACGAGTTAGTATTCTGACTTGGATTTAGGAAGTTCATTTATTTGCTACAGCTGCAGATGGTGGAAGCCCATCTAAATCACTTTTTTTAAAGTTTGTGTGTAATCCACTGGACAGCAGCTGACTAATTAAAGGAGGGAACAGAGTTGAGAAAACTAGTGGATCATTTTTCATTTCTTCAAATTACTCCTAACTCCTATACAAGTCAGTGGCTTGCTTTATTTTGCATAATGTATTTAAACAGTGATATCAAATATAAAATATGAATCTAGGATAAATCAATTCCAGTAAACCTTTTTCTTTGTCAGACATATTTTAGTTTTGGCCAGAGGGAAACAGCTCTAGACTAAGACTGAAAAGAAAATACAATAGGTAAAAAAATAAAGACAAAGGTAGAAAAAGATTATGTAATGTGAATGAGAATCAAGATACAAAAAAAAGATTATGAAATGCATAAGAAGCACAATAAAGGCATCCACAGACCACAAAGGAAAAGAAACAAAAGTGTGAATATAGAAGGAGGTATAAATGCTAACACAGTTTGGGAAAATGAGATGGTGTGAAGAAAGTACAACACAGAAGAAAATTAAACAGTCTGAGAGACTCCGGAGTCAAACGGAGATGGAGATCAGTGAAAAGGAAAGGGGATGAAAGAGCTTTCTGAAGGTTTATAGAGAAAAAAGTAGTGAACAACACGTAACATGAGGTGATGGAAGTTGTGGTAAGAGTGAAGAGCATTAAAAAGTGTGTGTGTGTGTGTGACAGCAGAGATACAAAGTATTAGTGAACGCTCAGAGAATCCTCTTCATCTCTGCTTCACTTTCTGAAGTTGGGTGCTACTGACCTCCTTACGCTCTTCTATTTTCTTTCCATCTTTCCCTCACTGTTCTTTAGCTGACAGTTGACAGATTACGGTGTGAAGCGATGGGAAGACAGAAGGAAAGACACAAACAGGGAATGCAATAGCTCACCATCAACAAGAAAAGGCAAAAGGCCAAACCTTCACTTCCGACTTTATCAACGTGAGAGTGTTCAGTGATTTGTGCAGTATAACACAGCCTGTGAATGCTGCCATTTGTTTTACCCTTATAGTTCATTGCAGATTTGTAACTTTATAGCCCTCGATTAGCATAAAAACTTGAGCGTGACAGGTGGCGAAGGCCATGGTCTCCTGTGTGCGTTTTACCTATTGTAGCTCTAACTTATTTCGGTAATGCAGTATTAATGAGCTCCAGAGCTATGAGCTGCTACAGCACTTATTGTAACACGTATAAATCTGTCCATCCACTCATCTTCTAACGCTTGTCCGTGGGGTCGGGTTGAGAGGGCAGCAGCTTGAGCAGGGAAGTCCAGACTTCTCTCTCCCCGGCTACATCATCCAGCTCTTCTGGGGGGACCCGAAGGCGATCCCAGGCTAGCCGAGAGACATAGTCCCTCCAGCGTGTCCTGGGCCTTCCCTGTGGCCTCCTCCCAGAGGGACATGCCTGGAACACCTCACCAGGGAGGCATCCGGACCAAATGCCCAAGCCACTTTAACTGGCTTCTCTTGACATGGAGGAGCAGCGGCTCTACTCTGAGTCCCTCCCGGATGACTGAGGTTCTCACCCAGCCACCCTGCGGAGGAAACTCATTTCAGCCGCTTGGATCCTGGATCTTGTTCTTTCAGTTATGACCCAAAGCTCATAGGTGAGGGTAGGAACATAGATCGACCGGTAAATTGAGAGCTTTGCCTTTTGGCTCAGCTCTCCCTTCACCGTGACGGACCAATGCAGAATATGGATGTCTTTTTTTAAAATTTATTTTTGCATGTAACATTTTTTCTGTTGTTTTAGGTCGTACAAACTCAATTTCATACAGAAATTTTCTTTATGTAAGCTTTATTTCAGAGGCTTTTCCCTTGCTCTTGATAATTAAAACTTTAAAGTCAACAAAAGATGAAAATAATTCTCTGTTTCTTTAAAAAAAGATTAGAATTGTGCATCGGTCTCTGATTAGACAATGCGTAGATGCACAGTCAAAATTGTATTCAGTGAGCTGAAAGTAGTGGAATGTTACTTCATATTGCTGCATGTTGTTAAAAAGTCATTTTTTTCCCTGTTCAAGCTTGAAATGTTTAGATGTATTCACTGCAGAGATTATGTTCAAAAAGTCCATTTTTAGTTGTTGAAATTACCATCTTTGTGTGGGCACAGCCTTATAACCACAGCAGCTTTGCAGCAGCACGAATAACCTTCAGAAAGAAGCAGCAGGAAACTCTGTTTGTTCTTCCTGCTGTTTGTTTGAGCCACTGGCAGATGTCACGGATGCAACCCAACCGCTTTCTCAGCTGCTATTTGGATACAAGGGCTTGTTTTAGTCTCTTTAATTTTCTCTCTGATGACTTCATAATACATTTATGCATGTACCACAAACTGAGATTTTTTTTTTTTCTATTTCGTTGAAGTTGTGCAGATGCATCCATCAATCTAGGCATTCTTTATCTCATACTTAATTTAAAGAAATCCTGCTGCCCCTTAACCTTAAAAGCAAAAACATTTTTCTCTCTGCTAGCTGGAAAATGGAAGTGTGTGCTAATCATCTGATTGTGATTTCAGTTTGACTGTAAATCCCACAGCAGTAATGATGTAAGACTTGTTGGATTAAATCATAAAGGGCAATGCCTCACTGCAGTGTTGTTTTGTGAACTCTCTTAACTGTCCCAGTTAAATTAATTCCTTCCGACAGAATTAACTAGAGGCTGTTCAGTCGGCCACAATCACAAGGTATCTGCTGAAAAAGTCAGCCATCAAAGAGCAGGATGTTGAGTGATTTTCAAAGTGTTGGTACAAGGAGGAGCACCACCGAGCTATCAAGCTATCGTATCAATTTGAAAACTGTTCAAGGTGAGTACTGCTTGAATCTGATGAGAGAATACCATGAGTGTAGCTGTCATCACAGCAAAATGTGGCTACTTTGAACAGTCAAAATACAAAACACATTTTGTTTACCGTGTAATTCCATATTTGTTCTTTCACTGTTTGGATGTCTTTAGTATTAATATACATTGATAGAGGCCATGTCCAAACATTTGACTGGTAACATACTGTATCTGTCCAATAAAGTGAAAAATAAGTAACGAAATGTATTAATATACAGTATCTCATATTCCTATTCCTGCCATTCCTATTGTGTGTGAGCTTCATAAATAATGTTCCACTACAGCTGATCAGAGTTGTTGACTTTACACTCAGCACAGTACCCAGGCCATCGAAATGGTTTTGTGAGTTTTTGTTCTTATGAGAGCACTCAGTATTTGGCTTTACACTAGTTATGGCCTGTGTTTTTTAGCTTACGGGCATATGCAACAGCTGTAACCCCCACTGCTTGGTGCCGTTTTGGTGCCAATTATGTTTCTCTGTGGCTTGGGTGGGCCTGCTGTGTAGAACATGCTTCCTATCCCCTTGATCGTTCTCATTTTCTGAATTAGATTAGTTTGCCTTTGCTTCTAATTTCTTTCCTTGTCTTTGTTTTTCTTTCTGTCCTTTCCGCAGCTAATTTTCCTTCACAACACGTGATCCGTGCGCAGCCACACATTCTTGCGTGTACATCTGTGTCTGCTCCCATAAGTGTTGTATTATGAATTTACTTTTCAAACAATCCTGACGGCAGATTCCATTGGAGGAGTTCCTCCGAGTTTACTACACCGCTTCTGCATTCCCCCGTGTTTGTATGACTGAGTGTGTATGTGTGTATAAAGAGCAGGCCAGTGGGAGGGGTGATGGAGAGTTATGGAGACAGAGCAAAGCCCACATACAGGAGGAGAGTGGGAGGGAAAGACAAGATGCATAAGTGCTCCATAAAGAATATACTAAGGCTGTTTTCTCTCCTACTTCAGATGACGGCATAAAGTCTTTCATGAAGCACCCTGTGGACTTCTTTCTTCCACAAACAAAAAAAGAGGATGATTCAACCTGTTTAGTTCTACTTTCTTCTTTCCATTAGTCATCTTATCTGTTCCTCCCACTTCCATCTGCAGCAGCTAACATTAAAAATTATGTCTATGAGTGACGAGTTGTTTTGAACTGGCCTCAAGTTGCCTTTTCATCATCCATTTGAATCTATCCTTCTAACATCCCTTCACCTGCCCTACATATCCAGCCACATCAAACAATAAAAGGGAAAAAAATAGATAAAAAACTATTTTCTTTTACATTTTCAGTGATGAGACCAGTGTATAGTGTCATGCTGTACACAAGCCCTTTGGGGACACATTATCTTCTCATTGCAGCCAGAAGCCATGTGTCTCTTTCAAATAAACACGTGAACACCTCTACTATCTCCCTGGATCTCTCCCTTCTGGGTTAATGTGGATAATCGGCTGAGTGTTAACTATGAACACAGAGTTCTGTGAAATGCCAGTGGTCAACAATATTTACCATCTGAAGAGCCATTTTTTGGGTAACGTTAAAAAAAATATGTGTGGGGTGTGAAAGTACCTGGGAATTTCAATGCTGATTTCATGTCCTGTTTAGATGACATTAGCTGAAAAAGATCTGAAATGGCTCAAGAGTGAAAGAATCTGGCATATCCACACAGCATGGCATTTTTAAACTATATATTACTATTTAAATGTAGGTAATACTGTGGAGAGGAATAGAGGTTATTTTATTCATTCTGATTTCTGTGAACAAAATAAATAATCAGCAAAATAGTGAAGAAACTGAACAAAATATTCACAAAAAGAATAAAAACTTTCAATGACGACAATGTGCTTATACTATCAAAATAATCCACAAAACAAAAAGTGATCACAATGAGTGCAATGATGTAGGGAATGAACGTAATGTTCACAAAACAAACAAAAATAGAGACAAACTGAATAAAATGAGAAAATGAACAGGGAACAAAACAATTAGTGAAACCAGCGAATGAAAAAAGGAATAGAGCAATGAGAAAATAATCAAGAAAATGAATAAAACAATAAACGAAATTAACAACAAACACATAGAAACACAGCAAAATCCCTACAATGCCACAACTAGAAAATATAAGAATTTGGAGCCACTGGAGAGGGTCTTGTTTGCAAATTTCTGTCCTACTCTAAAGCCCCAGCGCCACTGGTGGTTGTGTCTCCAAGCTGTGTTTTGTTCCAGTGAATTTGACCCATTTGAAGCAGATTTCTTCTGACGTGCTCCTGGAGGGGTTGAGAGGCCAAAGGTGCTGACCGTGGGCCCTGATGTCAGCTGGTTCTTTAGAAAAGTCTATCAGAGTTCATGGCATGTGTTATGTTTGTGCACAGCAGATGGGTATTCATCGTGACGGCCCACATGTTGGTACGAGAATGATAAAGTATAAAGAATGCACACTGTATTATTCCCTCTCTGTCCGTTACACATGTTGACCAGATAAAAGCTACAGGAAAAAAACACTGCTATTTACTCTAATGAAAACTCACATATTGTAGTTCACTGCTGCTCCAGAGAGTTCAAAACAAAGCTTTCTTTATCACACTCGCAACACAATGCTGTCATTTTGTTTCAGTTTGGTGGTGAAGTGTTATAGCTTGTTAGGGCTGCAATAGCTATTCTGATTAATTAACTGCCTGACCTTACTTTCTTGATTACTGGTAATCATTTATCATTAATCATTTTTGGTTTGGAAAATGTCAGAAAATACTGAAAATAAAGTGAAATGTTCTCATTTAATAAACAAACATAAGATATTGACGGGAATATGTAGCCTCAGAAAAGTCATTGTTGAAGTCTTTTCTTGTTGCAGGCAATAACACCACCTAGAATTGTTATGGATGGAGCTGTCAATGTGGTCAATAATTGTAGAAAGTTTCAATTTGTTCAGACGCTCACACAGGTATGTGGACGGGGACAGGGAATTGTGAAATCAGTATCTACGTTTTTGGCCAATCGTCTTTGGGAGTAATAAGGATGGACAGGATTAGGAACAAGCGCATCAGGGGGACAGCGCAGGTTGGACTTTTTGGAGACAACGTTAGAGAGGCCAGTTTGAAATGGAATGGACATGTGCTAAGGCAGGGATGTCAAATCATGTACCATGGAGGGCTGAGATCCTACAGGTTTTCTTTCCAACCAGCATCGTTAACTAACTAGCTTCTCCCCTCAAACTGAAGGATTGTTGATCAGTGACATCACCTGCTTTAGCTGAAAAGAAAACCTGCAGCCCCCATGGTCCCGTGGTTTGACAACCTGTGTGCTATGGTATACAAGCTCTGGAAAAATGAACAAATGCAAAATTAGCACTTTCTCTGATTTTATTATTTATTCTATGTACTGTATGTGTTTGAGTAAAA
Source organism: Pseudamia nigra (assembly GCA_029823295.1). NCBI lineage: Eukaryota > Metazoa > Chordata > Actinopteri > Kurtiformes > Apogonidae > Pseudamia > Pseudamia nigra. The sequence goes on from JAQQAE010006301.1 coordinate 6,544, forward strand.
TGAGCATTTTTGTTTTATTCTCTAAACAACTGACAACATTTCTCCCAGATTCCAAATAAAAATATTGTCATTTCGAGCATTTATTTGCAGAACACGTTCATGTTTTTTTTTTTTTCAAAACAATACTAATATGTTAACTGAGGAAGAGTTTAGAAATCAATATTTAGTGGATTAGTCCTGATTTGCTTCCTTTTCTTTGTTAAATTAGATTTGTTTGGGGTGATCACCTAATCAGTACCTCATTAAGCAGAATGAGTTGTGCCTGTGTTGGAACAACAGACACTGGAATGGAATGGCTGCCATACCTGTACATCTAAAGATGCTGATTTCAGAAAAACAAACATTGCAGTGGTCTTAATATTTTCTAGAGTATTTGTAGAATAGAAGATGAAGAAAGATGGAACTACCAGGAAGGAGGCAAAGAAGAAGACCAAAGAGGAGGCTTATGGATGTGGTGAAAGAGGACATGCTAGTTGGTGACGGAGAAGAAGTTGCAGAGGACAGGGTCAGATTGGAGGCAGATGATTTGCTTCAGTGACCCCTAAAGGTCTAAAGTTCCAGGTCCTGAGGGCCAGTGTCCCTGCTGGTTTTACAACTGTCTCTGCCCTACCCACTGTGGATCACCTGGATTAGGTGTCTCCAGTCAAGCAGAAGCTAGAAGATACAGGGGGTGGAGGCAGAGACAAAGGGTAGGGAAGAGACCGCTGGGAAACGAGCAGGACTCTGGCTCTCGTTGCAGCCGAAAGAAGAATGATCAAAATGGATAATGTCTAAGTGATTCACTGTTGCATCTCTACAGTTAGGTACAGTATATATCTATATTTGAAGTTGAATTCATGTTGAAATTGAAAAAAAGACTTAAAATAAAAATGTTTAAGAAAATCATATTAGTGAATCCAGTACGAGCTTCGTATAGTGCAAGGGATGGGGACTGATGCATGTCATGTGACATACCACAGTCTTTTCAGCTTAGGTCAGGCTGTGTGTTTTGCAACTGGATATGACTGCGTATGTCTTCAAACTTTTGTTGTTGTACGTATTATCATCACATGAGTGTTGTTGGCCTGGTCCAAATGACAGGCTGGTTTGCATTTTGCTGCCATTTGTGATGTAACTCTGTACTGTTGTGTCATTACTAATATACTGTACTTGTTTGTCTTGTGGGACAAAGAAAAGTCCTGCAACAATGTAGGGAGACACAATGTGAGGAATGCTGGACAAGCACATTCCGCTGTCCCTCTGTGTGCTCACAATGAAATTCTGACACCTACATGTGCGCATGCAATTGTGCAGTGATCCTTGTAACTACACTTACATCTTGTATGCAACCTGTAAAAAATAGGGCTGGAGAGAGGCAGAGCACAAGAGAACCCAGTGAACTCTGCTGGCTTTCAGGCTCAGATGAGGAAAAGCCCCTTTGTGTTAATTTTCACCTACTGTCATTATTTTCCTCATCTGTCTGTTTCTGTTTTTCCTCTTCATTTATTTCCTCCCCTTATCCTGTCTTGTCAACTTCTCTTTTCTTTCCCCCTCCCTCCATCTTTCCATGAAACCTCAGCAAATTGCTGTTTTCAGGCTGACAGCATGATTGCGTGATTTGGCCTGATTCCACAGGCAGTTTAGAGAGAAACATCAACACTGCATCTGATGGACAAATTATAGCAGGAGAAAGCTTTACTTAAACCTTGGCTTTTTTTTTTTTTTTACAAACATCCTCGCGGTGCAGGGGATATTTGGGCGAATGAATTTTATAGTCATGCAGTTCTGCTAAGCAATGCAAATGTGGAAACCCATGAGCCCAAATTTTACCAAATAGTATCTGAAAAGTACATCTGTATTGTAGGATCACTTAAGCTTTTCTCACCAATTTGCTCAACCTGTCGGCACAATGTCACACACAGACTCACTCGGTGGTCTCTAGGGATGGTTTGTTATGTGAGTAGTTCTGGGTTTCAGTCAAGCAGAGTTTATCCAGGTCAGTAAGTTGATCTGATTAAGTCAGTTTAACAGTTGCCCGAGGGGCTCACTCTCTCACTCTGTACTGTTTCTCTTCACTTTCAGCTTTCTCCCTATTTTTATCTTCACTGTACCATCTGCCTTCTTTACTCTCATCTCTGTCACATGATTGTTTTCACTTCACATATAGATGACATCAAACATCACTTGATATCGCTGTCCCTCGTCTTTGTCCAGCTGCAAATTATTTCCAGTAACTGTAGGATGGCGATGATGGTGTCGCGTTGAGATCAGGACTTCGCCGTATTAATCTGTGTTGATCGGACATTTTTATAAACTATTAGTTTAGGCAAAAATTGGTTCTGGTGGTGTTTGATGTCAAGTACCAGCCTTCAGTGATCGTCATATAACTTTCTTATTTTAGCCCTATCCGTAATCATCTCAACTGTGCCTCAACTGAACCAAACCTTAACTATGACATTGTCAGTATTGTTAATGTTTTCTGTGGTATTGTGTCCAGTAATTGCGCGCATAAATTTCATTTTGGGAGCGATTGTCAGTGATGGAAAATATACTTATATCCTGAAAATATACTGATATTTTTAGTTTTACATGCAGTTTGAGATCCATTAAGTTGAATTTGACACTCAGTGGTCAAGATTTACTTATTTATCACTATCCTAGATCAGATCAGATTTTCCCCCCTCCGTACTATCACTTTATCAGCCTTAAATCACTCACAAATGGACAGCTACGTAATAGATAAGTCATTGGCCTGTGTTTCATTGCATATACCTGTACATGTCCACCTGCTGTCAAGGTTATTTTTCAGGTCATTCAAAGAAAATATTATTTTCCTTTTCTTTTTTTGCTGTTTTTCTGTCCCTCTCATCCCTTTTCCTTCTTCCTGTCTTTGTCCTTCCATATTACTGTGCTTTATAAACCCTACCAGCTTTATTAAAATGAACAAACATACAGTAGTTGCAGGTGACATTTGATGTACCAACCAGTAATTTCATACCTTACTATGTAAAATGAGCACCGTCAGATGACCAGCATCAGTGCAAATACTAATGTGGATAACCAGAGGACATTGCGCAGCCATCTGTTGTGTCCACTTACCAATTAGTGCAAATTAATTACTTTGACCAGTTTAGATTTTATGTGGCAGGAATACTGTAAGACCTGCAGAGTAGAGAGGTGCATTTTTTTGTGGTCCTGTCAGAATTTCTCCTTGTTAATCCAGATTAATCCTGGCTAATGCTTCTTTTGTCCACAGACATGTTGCCAACAGGCCTCCTTTTCCTCTTGCCTCATTTCAAACAAATCAATTACTGCAGGATGAGGTGGCTATAGAGTGACAAATGCTTACCGCTGCTGTGAAACATGGCAGGATTAGGGAATGAAATCTAATTTTGCATAAAAAATACAAATTCCTAGTGAGCATCAGAGATGTTCTGTATATACAGGCTGGTACGAACATACACAAATCTGTAGCATCTGACATGTTCTCTGACTAACATTGAGAACACAGTGTTACTCTTACCATATTCCCATCCATATGTGTGACAACGAGTCTGCGTTCATGTGTAGTCACAAATGATTCCCCCACAGCCAGTCTGCTTTTGAGGCTGTCAGACTGAGATTTATACAGGCGAGCTCCACCCAACACAACAAAATGGCATCTGTCTGTCGCTTTTATTTATTTTGTTTATTTTTCCTCTGGTCAGGGGGAACTTCTAATCCTGGTTGTGCTCAGCTGTTGCACCATTTGTTAATGACAAATAATTAATGAGCCGAGTTGGTGTCCTTAGTCTTGTCGGACCATCTGGTTGTTTTGTGAGCATGCTGACTTCATTAGGAGGTCTCGTTTGATAGGATGATTTAAACTGATTACTGCCATGTGATAAGGACAAAAGTTCAGCCTCTACTGTCTTAATAAATTAATATTTTTTTTTCAAATCATTTTCATATTTCTCACTTTGCTGACAGAGAGCCCTCAGCTCTCTGATTTGTGCAGTACACTTTATGAATTACTCATTTCTCAACTGTAGACTAACCTTATGCCTGCCTTGCACTTTAATATGAACTGCAATTTGTAGGGGACTGTATTTGTGAAAATAGACTGCTATTGAATGTTGGAAAAACCAAATGCATTGTGTTCAAGTCCAGATATTCAACTAATCTTGATAAGCAGCTATGCATATCACTTAAAGGCTCATATATTGAACAGGTTCAGGAGGCTAAATTGCTTGGAGTCACATTTGATCGGCAGCTGACATGGGAGAAGCACATTAGTAGTATCCATCCATCCATTTTCTACCCCTTAATCCTCGTATTGTTAAGAAAATGGGTTATGGGCTATCCTGTATTAGATCTTCCCCCTTTTTTACCTGTGTCACAAGAGTGGTGGTGACATAGGCACTAGTTTTAGCTCATCTTGATTACTACTCACCAGTTTGTCAGGTGAAGCTAAAAAAAGATATCACTAAACTCCAAATAGCTCAAAATAAAGCTGCAAGCGTTGCATTGGCATGTCCATCTGGTGTGAGGCTGAGCATAGACAGTTTGCACGCAAGACTCTCATAGCTCACAGTAGACAAGAGGTTTGCATGCAACCTCATAAATTTCTTCAGAAATGTGGGTCATAGTAAGCAACCACATTTTTTGTACTCTTAAATTACTTATGTTATACATAAGTGTGGTTACAAAACCTGGCAAGCTTTTTATGGTCAGCTGGATAAACCAAAACCCAGGACTGATGCAGTGTGTAGATCTGTAATGTATAGAGCTGTCACAGTGTGGAATCATTTACCAGCTATCGTAGTTGAAGTTCCAAATAAAGCCAGTTTTTAGAGATTGCTCAAAAACATTTTAACAGCAATTAATGAACATTGATGAATCATTTTTGACTCTGTGTGAAGTGCACAGGACACACTGATACTTCCCAATTTATATTGTGTGTCTTTGACATGTTTACTGTGTTTTTATGCTTACTGTATATTAAGTGTAATTTGTATGTTGTATTCCTTCATGTACTGTAGGTTGTTTGCGTTCTGTGTATTTGCATTTTGTGTGAGTTAAATGTGTAGTAGCTGCTTCATTAGTTGCAGCTAATGGGGATCCGGATAAAGGAATAATCTTTGGCATCTCGCTGGTACAGATGATTTAGTATTATCACTATGACCGAATTGTATCTTAATTTAATTTAATTTTAATAAGACTGTCTGGCACATTTGTACAGTTAACATGATTCTACATAGTTTGTTAATTTCACTTATTTTGTAAGGTTAAAATTTAGTACACCTGTCATGATATTCAATTTATCGTCTTATCAAAAATAACGTGATCATTTTCATGGCCACAATATATCATCTCAGTGAATGTGCTTCTTTTCATGACACAAAACTATGCTAGGAGCGTGATTGGTTGGGCTGCAGCTCCCTCTGCTCTGCTCGTCTCCTTTGTCTATTATTGACAGGGAAGAGTCAAAAAACATGGAGAAGCATGTTATGGGAACTTAAGGTGAACTGGCTGACCTTGTTCAGTCGACTTCATGAAAAAATAATTCCACACGTGTGATGTGGAGTTTGGCTTTGAAACCAGTTCCACTATTTTGAAATGATTAAAGATGACGGCATTTGGGTGTTAATATTGTTAATATTGTTTATTGCAATCACTTTTAGGGCAATATAATGAGTAACAAAAAAAGTTATCGTGACAGGTCAAGCATCCAACTGGCACTTGTATATTAACTTGTCCTGCAAAATCTCTTTAGCCGCTGTTGTCTTGTTACAGTAATGCTATACATGCTATACAGCCATACTACCATTTATTTGTTTGTTTGTTTGTTTTTAATTGCATTTTTTAAAAACACTTAAGCAGCTCTGCTTCTGCTGTGTCTTGTAACGTATTATTGTAATAGCGTGTGTACTTAACACTGAAAGACTTACAGTAAATGGCTGCCCATGGCACAGTCATAATACTTTCAGATCTGCTGTTATTTGCAGTATCATCACAAAATTCTTCTTTTTCAATAATCCAAATGATAAACCATCAAAAGAAAAACTTGCATTTTTAAAAACTTTTATGCCTTACTGACAGCATGTTATCAGACACCAATCACTTGTAATTGGTGTTCCATCAAATTACGGTAAGTGTTATTCTGTAGTTAATTTAATAAAAGAACTAAAAGAGCACCAGTAGTTGCTGACACTAAACTTTAGATTTGTTTTTATTTCATATTTTTATTTGCTAAAGTCTGATTCTCAACAACAACTCAAGAACAAGTCAAGAGTTTGACAGTGTTGGGATGTTTTCACTTTTGTTTGCGAAAGACAGAAAGTTTCTCGTAGTAAAAGGCACATACCTCTACCTACAGATTTAAAAACATTCATTTGTCAGTCATGAAACCTTTACAAAAGAGCCCAATAGACTCGAAGCCGTCACTGCACACGCTACTGCTACTGAAAATGGGTGGTTTTCTGCTGTATCTAGTTAAACTTGAACTGTATGACATGTACATTTTTGGAGATTTAGGATTTGTTATTCACTATGTAGATGTGACTCAAGCCCATAGAGTGAGAAAGTAGTAAATGGATGTACAGGCCAACAAACGCCTTCATTACTTTATTTCTGTAGTACAGTATAAAACTTTGCAACATTCCTGCATGCTACCTTTGCAGCAGTCTCCAATTTGAATGAGCATTGTTGTAATTAGATTTTCCAGCCGATCCAGCCTGGTCCTGGATCACTGTTGCAGTATGATCTCATGTGAACCCTGTGTTCCGCCACTATGTCTGAAGGGCACTGCTAAAAACATGGGTCAAATGTTATTTGCTGTAAGACAGGATAAATCTCTTTTTAGTAAGTGCAACATTTACTTGAGCACAGTCTATAGAAAGGTGATTGCATGTTTGTTTTGCTGCTTCTTTTATGCAGTAAAGTCGAAATGGTTCGACATAGTATTTGCATTATGTACAGCATGTTTTTCAGGTGATTAAGGTAAAACATTTCACTTGCCAGCCCTCTTAACATGATGCAAGAAGCCAAAGGTGGTGACACTCTCACTTTATCGCCTCCGGTGTATCTTTGAACACTGTTATTTCAGAGACAAGAAACAGCCTGTCACCAGTATCACTGGCTTATGGTTTTTTTTTTTGTTTTTTTTTTTTTATTCATAAAAGTAGCTCCACAAATTACTTTTGGAGAACCCTGGCAGGCAGAATAATAACAGAATCCCTTGGCACTTGTTTTAATATTGTCTGTTTTAAAGAAAAGTGGTGGAAAAAGCCATGAAGTTCAGATCACCTCTAAATTCCAGTGGGTCAGAGCAGGCACTGACAGACCACAGCAGAGCTCAGTGTGTCTGTGTGCCTTCCTGAGGCCTGGCTGCTAATGCACTTATGCAATAATAAGAGGTTGATTTATCCTGCTGCACTTCTCTTTCTGCTTTTGCGTTCTCTCTTTCAACTTTCTACTCATACATATTGTAGATGTAAATCCTGTGAATTTTAGTGAGAATGACTTGAGGAGGGTAGATTCCCACCCCCAGAGCTAAATAATAAGTCCAGCCGTGTTGCTTTTCCTCCCACCAAGATGCCTGAGTTGTTCCCCTGGTGTAGGAATTGCTTTACACTGGGCTGCGCTTATGTAACAGACGGCTTCACTCGGACCCAAATGGAAGAGACAAAGCCTGGAGCCGCTCGGCTGTGAGCTACAGTAAGTAGCACATTTAGAGGCTGATCAATGATTCAGTACTACACCGGAGGCGACCAGCTGATCTGAATGGTTAGGATGGGAAATGTTTTCTGCTTCTGAAATTTGGCAACACAAACAAAAACAAAACAAAATTCTAAAAACACTATTTGTTCTAGTGTTTTTAGAATTGAATTGGGTTATACACAGAGCTGTGCAGAGTAAACAGAAACAGTACTCAAGTAATAGTAGTGTTACTTTATCATTCTAATGACTCAAGTAGAACTAGAAATACTCTAAAAACTTATACAAACTCAAAAGTTATCACAACCTAATATAATACCTTCAAACATGTATTTTAATAGTTTTGGTTAATTTTCATTGTTTAGACTATTTTTGTAGATTTTGTTTTTTTAAGTTGACTTTTTTTTTTTACTTTAACAATTTTGTTGCTTATGATGTTTTTTGTTGACATTTTTGATTATGTTGCTCATTTTGTTGGCTTTTTATTTATTAATTTTGTTATTTTTTTGCTGTGCACAATTTGTTAATTTTTTTATTCAAATCAGTACCCTCGGGGATTACTTTTGTACACTTTTGCTCATTTTGTTGCTTACTGTATTCATTTTAATAATTTGCTTGATTATTTTGCTCAGTTTTTTAAATTATTTAATGGATTACTTTGATCCTTTTTGTAAGGTTTCAACATTTTTTAGCTCATTGAGGTGGAGCAAAATGTCACTGAGTAGATGTACGTTCTTTTCATCGTAAGTGTAACTGAGTAAACGGTATTTGCAAACCAATTACTCTTAGAAGGACAGTCTATGTGAAAACCTACTCAAGTCCATGTGAAGGAGTATATGTCCTTGAGCACTACCACCTCTGCTTGTGTAGTAAATACAGAGGCTCAGGGTTATAGAGGTCATCCCTCATATGAGTCTCTGCCACTCTGAGGAATCACATTACGTATTATCACTGCATTACGGTCACTTAAGTTGTTGCTATGGATCATCATCGCCCATTCCCATCCCATTAATGGCACAGCAAAGAAGATTAAAATAAAAATGATAATCATCAAGAAAACCTATTTGAAGGCAGTTGAGCAGGCTGTGAGGTACATTACCATCTACTCCGTCTCCCTCTTCACTGATAACGGCGGTCACATTTATCCACCATTATTTATCTCAGAGATCTTGAAATTTTAGCCACTTAATATGTAGCACTCGGCGTCACTGCCTGAGCCAAAGCATTTATTGAACACCACAGTTTCCAGCCATTAGGAGAAAACAGCCCTGTGGATGCTTACTTTGTTGATGTAACAAATGTGGTGCTGTATTGATCCCAGTAAAGGAAAAATGTCTTTCAAATGGCCTCCCTTTAAGTGCAGATCAGAGGCAGGGGAACCCATGGACCCCCGGCTGCTCCAGCTGCCTTTTATGCACAAACAAAAGCAATTACAAAGAGCACTGACCTAAGATGCACTTATTTCATCTTTATGTTCCTTCAGAGTTTCTAAAGTTCCCCTCAGTTCCCAATCTAAATATTTTAGAACTCGTTCCTTCTGTTTGTTTTGGTGCCAGTGAACACGCTGAAGATCACAAGAGACTGGGAGAGAAACTGAGTGGGAAGGGTTATGTGAAGCACTCATGCATGTCTCCGTGTCCTTCAGAGGGTCGTCCAATACCCGCATCACATGTTTTATTCAAAGTGCTGAGTCAGCCACCCAGTAGTAAGACTGCCATTACTGGTCCAAAGGTCAGCAGAAGAACAGTTCAGCAGCATCCTTCAGCATCTGGGCTGTAATTTATGACTATCTGTGTGTTTTGGTTACAGTGAAATTTTAGTTGATTTCATTGATTTTTTAATAAATATAGCAGCATCATTTATTACTAGATTCAACAATAGTATAATGTGTAATTGTTTCGATTGATGTAAATTACACATTTTTCAATTTTCCAAGTTTCTTTGGTTGTGTAAATGTATTTCTAACACTATATTCACAATGCTGAGCTTTGTATATGAGCCATGTTGTTTAATAAATGAGGGAAATGTCACACAGTTGAGTATCCCAACCAGTTGTTCACAGATGTAAAGCTTAGAGTAATGGATGACAGCATATAGTGCTGCACTCCTGACAAATAATGTACGTCAAATCTCATATGTCGGTGCCAGAAGACCTTCAAGTGGTATCATCTGGTTCATTTGCAGCACTATTTATAGTTCTACAGTATGTAGGATTTTCAGTAAGTTTCTGGGGGGTCTTTTTTGGTAAGGATATATTTATTGGAACAGAATATTTGCAGCATACAATATATTGTACATTGTTCCAGCAAGTTCCATTTTCAGTTAAGAGAAAAGAAAAAACAGACAGACATATATAACATAACACACCCAACGTATCATACATTATTACACATAATTATATGGTAACATAAGACATAGTGTGAAATAAACAATATACGTATACTATGAATACATATAGATGTGGATAAAATTGTTGGTACCCCTCTGTTAATGACCCACAATGGTCACAGAAATAACTTGAATCTGACAAAATAATAATATATAAAAATTTTAAGAAAATTAACCAATGAAAATCAGACATTGCTTTTGAA
>JAQQAE010006302.1:0-16810 GCA_029823295.1 Pseudamia nigra
CCCGCCCCCGCCACGGCAGACTGAAAAGGGAGAGAGGCCCAGGGAAGGATAGCGCCAATAGGGAGCAGACAGTGGGTAAGGGAGAGAGGCCCGAATAACATTAGCGCTGAGGGGGAGTGGATGGCCCCCACGCCGGGCGTCACGAAACGCTGCATCTGAATTTAGGGTGACGAAGACGGACGGACCCGCCTGCGACTACCCTGGCCGCGGGGCTTCCCGATAGATGATGGAGTGACTGGATCTATCGCCTTCGTCCCCCTAAGTTCAGACTCTGTGTTACGGGACGCCCGGCGCAGGGGTCGTCCACTCCCCGTTGGTAATAATGTTCCCCGGGCCTCTCTACCTTTCCCACCCGCTGCAGCACGAGGGGAGGGAGGGTGCCACTCCGGCGCAGCTGCCGGTGTTCAAACCAAATTTCCAGTTTATTCCAGTTTTCCAAATTTCCAAACCAAATTTCAATTTATGTTGTGAACAATGACTGCTGTCCTGATAATTGGCATTTTAGTTCATTCACCTTCCTCTTAGCTCGCTTTTCGGTGGGAAGTCAGTCTCGTATTTACTATGAACAGTACGAAAATGCCGCTTCACATGTCCCTTTTTTGGAATTGCGATGATAGACTGGCAGATGAGGCAAACGCACTTAGAAAATGTCATCGTGAAAAAAAAGTCCTCTTCCCATTCCATATCAAAGTGATATGTTTTTGTCTTCGTACTTGGTCCAGCTCCCCCACTCAGTTTTATACCCTTTCTTAAGTTTAGGAGAAAAATCCGAGGGCTAAAAACTGGAAGTAACTCACTATCTACCTTGTTAGTTTTGCTGTACATAGGTTGTTTGCACAAGCACACTGACTTAAGTGTCAGAAAAAGTCAGATGTCATTTGACTGGCTGCCCTGTAAATCAATCAAATGACAGGATGGATGACAGGCTGATCTCTATTTTTTTTTAGTGTCATGCTATCTACCCACACTACTCAACGTATTGAGCACACCTGCTGTAAATCAATCAAGTGACGGGATAGGTGATAGGCTGACTTCTTTTTGTTTAATGTCATGCAAGCTACCGACACTACCTTGCGATCGCGACCAACATCATGAGCACCCCTGTTCTATATTATTCAAAGGAGGCACATTTAGCTTTGACAACAGCTTTGCACACTTATGTCATTCTTCAATATATTCAAATTAAATTAATCTAGAACAGTATTCAGTTCACAGATGGGTCTTGTCAAGTATTATTTTGTGCCATCTTGTGCCTTCTTACTGTGCTTTAGACCATCACTCGTCTTTTGGAAGGGTGAGTACAGAGTCAATGTGTCATGACCTCTGCTTTTTCCTCTTCCTCCTACTGTTCTCTCCCTGTGTGTCTGTGTGAGTGATTCCAGAGTGAAGACAGTTGTGCAGAAGCCGGGTCCACCAGCTGCCACTCATTACCCTCATCTGCTGCAGTATTTATACCAGGTGTCAACTCCACTATCAGATCATAGCCTGAAAAGCAGTTTGTCTTGTTCCAGCCTTTCTTATACAATAAGTAAATTGTTAACCTGTTCCATCACTTATCCTTGTCTCCGTCTTCTGCAGAAGAAGGATTCCAGCTCCAGCCACCGTCTTCCTCCTGTGGTCCCATCCTGTTCGTCTGTTCCATCCAGCATCATCCTTCGGGTGTCTCCATCAGCATTCATCTCTGCTTGTCCTGCTACCTTGCTCCGCTTAACCTGGATTCCTCACTCAGCCATTCCCTCTGTTGTCTGACAATCATCTACCAAGGAAATCACACCTTTCTGTCTCTGAGCATGGTGTCTGCTATCGGATTTTAGCCTAGCCGTAACACAATGGCTGTATTAGTGCTACTACAACTACTATACCCCTATGATAAAAACATACTGTGGCAGTTTGTCATTAATTTAAGAAATGGAGGTCAGTCAGTCTGAAAAGTCTCAAGAACTTTGGATGTGATCTCAAGTGAAGTCACCGAAACCACGATGGTATGATGAAACTGGCTCTCATGAAGACTGTAACAGAGAAGGAAGACCAAGAGCTACCCCTGCTGCAGAGGAGAAGTTTACAAGAATTACCAGCCTCAGAAACAAGGGACAGTTCTGGGTTGTTTCCTACTTTTTTGTGTACTACATATTTCCATACATGTTCTTTTTTGTTTTGGATCTTCATTGTTGATGTACAACATGTTGAAATACTATAAATAAAGAAAAACACTAAGGGACAGTGTGTGGCGACACTTTTGACTAATAGTGTAGCTATTTCAGTAGGTACATATTTTAGCCACTATTAAATTACTGTATATTGCATAATTTGTCACTGCTGGGGTGTTTTGCATAAATTTGTGCATTTTTGAGCAGTCCTTTAGATATTTGCCCTTTTTATGCTTTCCTGCAAAAAGTAAAATGTAATGCAGTATTATATTTTAGTCATTCATCATTCATTTCCAAAGGAATTTGTCCAAGTTAAAACCAAATCATGATTCAGTCATTAGTTGCTTGTTTTCAGAAACGGTCTCTGAATAAAATGCTGTTGCATAGTTTGTACCAAATCCTTCTCAGAAATTTCTATTATTTAAATTCCTTTCCCTAAATGATTCTAAAATATGAGAGTGGCTTTATAAAGTGTTATCCAGAACTTTAATGTAATTGTTGTTGAACAGATTAAGTTAAATTATTCTGTGTGATATTGTTAATACTGGATACATGGGGCTTGTATGTGTGTTTTATTATGAAAAATAAAAGTATATTTTACAAGTGTAAAATAGGAGTAAAAAATGAGACAACAAATAAAGGGGGTTGTTTTATAAGATATGTTGGTCACTGACTTTATATGACTGGAAAAACATACAGTAGGTGGTTATTTACTGCTGTTTGTGTGAATCTGTGGGAGAGAAACATAAAGACACTCACGTGGTAAGAGGAGCGGTGTTCCCGATCTAGAGGCTTGGTGACAAACATCTTTCCAAGCACAGGATCGATACTGAACACCTCGTTGGGTGGCTGATCCGCTCCAACCCCGGTGATGCTGTATCGAATCGAAATATCCTGATCTTGGTCTGAACGAATCTGTAATACAACACAGAGACAATCAATACTGTGTTTTTAAAAAGGTTATACTATCTATCACTGAATCCCACCACACTGTTAGAAGCTTTCTGGCTGTGTTTCTCTGTTGTACTTCAAACTAAAAGGGAAACAGTTTGGAGTTTAATGTTTACATACATACAGGTATTTGATATTACATTAAATTAACTGTAAACATGGATTGGTACCACAAACACACAGAGACACACACACACATACAGTACTTGTCCATCCATCACTGTTTGCCACCTCAGGCCATCACATACTGAAGGATTCCATTAGTGCTGCTGCAACGAGTATCTGTATTCTGTTTGGCAGAATGTGACTACTTCAGAGGGGAAATTTGAACAATATTTCAGGGAAAGAGAAATGATATCAGCATACAGTATATTTGCCTTGACACTTAGATAGTAACAAATAAAAAAGACTTGTTAGAGCCAAGTATTGAATACATACCGGCTGCAAATAAAATAAAAAAAATACACAAATAAAAAAGAGGAATACTCCATTACATTAACCAACAATGAGCAAATTTCAAACAGGCAAAGATCTGCCAGGAGTAAAAGTCTCTGGATATGACTGCTGGACACTCATATCCAGAGGTGCATGCACAAGGTAGCAATTCAGTAAATGAGACAGGAAACATGATGTTCCTTGAGAAATAAGCCTGTATTTTGCTTTAGCTCTCCCTGCAAAATAGATGGCTAATAGGTCCAATAAGTGCACTCCTTTGCTTGTGATTTGGGCTGATGTGCTATGTAATTGGGATTCATTTGAGGGACTTTTTCAATTTAGAGATAGAGTCCAAAGCTCCAAGCATCCCATCTCTGTCCATTAACTGCATGACAACCCATGAACATCAGCCAGTGTATCAAAATGACTCAATCATACACTTACTCAGTGGGCACATTCTGTACAACACGCACACACATATATACACGATTGCCAGGCTTTTTTTCTAATCAATGACTATTTCAGGAGAGAGCTTGAGTACACCACAAGCGTGAAACTCTCCAAAGTTGTCTCCATCTTTCACCACGCGTAGACCCAATTTAGCCACATTTTTGACATATGAGGAATTCTGCCCTGCTGCGAAAATAGCTGAAGCAACTAACAAGGACAAGGGAAGGACATACAATATTAGACAGGTGTCATCCTGACTGGTGGAATACCTGTCAACGTCAGCAACACTGCTATTATCGCAATTTCACCTTCTTTTCTTTATCATCACCATTTACGTTATTGTCTTTCTGTCAGAAAGACCCAGTCGAGGTGTGTTTTTATAATCAAACAAATGTGATCAGATATGGACACCTTCATGGTGAGAATGCAAGATGAGCTGTCATAGCATCCCACTAATGCTATTTGTGCATGTCTGTATGTGTGTTTTCTTTAGGGAATCGAGGGAGGAGAGTGTCAGAATGCTCTGCACATATCTCAGTGAATTACTGCTGACAGCTATGATAATTAACGAGCTGCAGGCATCTACTGCTATTACTTCAAAGAAACTCTAGCTGGTAAACACTAACAAACTAACACATTTTCAGCTACCAGATCAGCTGAACTCTCAATGTACTGCTATTACCCTCTTCTACAGGCAAAGCAAGGAGATTGCACCAAGCTGACTCCATCTACTGCTCTTGTCGCATTAGAAAATACAAGCAATTATTATACATCTCACTGCCAAACTGTCTCCCTTTCATTCAATCCCCTTGTTCTCCTCCCTTCTCCTTGTCTTTCTTTTTCTCTCTTTTCCTCTCCCCACCCTTCTCCTTCCCTGCTCTCCTCTCTCTTAGCTCCACTCCTCCCCTTTCTTTTGCATCTCTGTCCTCCACTGTACTCTCTCATCCCTCTCTCTCTTTTTCTTCGCTTCAGGTCTCCGTGGGGACAGAAGCCATGCATGAAAAATGAAATTACTTCAATCCGTTGGCCTTGGCAGTGCCGTATAAATCCTCACCAGTTAGGAAGTGATAGCTCTCCATAATTCCATTTGGGTTTTCCCCGCCCCCCTGATTTCCCACCCGTTTCCAAGTCATCCTGCTTGGGGGAAAAGAGATTCAGCTGTATGTTACTACAGTCATTGTAGCAATTAGCTCTCCCTCCCACAATGTTCACATAGATGCTTTTAAAACTGGTTAGGGACAGGGCCAATAGAATTCTTATTCTTATTTGTTTCTGCTAAATATTTGTGCAGGGCTGGGTGTGGACGCATATTTGCAATCAAGCATGTGCAGATTTGCTTTGGAACTAACAATTTGAAAACTATTGTACCGCTTATCCTCACATTATGCTTCTTTGGAAAGGTCACAAGTGGACAATGAAAAGGCTGCCGTGATGTTCCCTCATGATTAATAAAGCACATATTAAATCAAACGTATACATACAGATTATAGCTATGCATTAAGGAATGCAATATTGGATGTCTAGGAAGTTAATCAGCTGGCTGTCATTGCATCTTATCAGCCTCCTGCTTTTATCACAGAATGTTTTGACAGGCAGGATGACATTTCAATAGTGAACAGCTCTCACTTTCATGCTGCCATTTTCACTTCAGAAAGGGAGGAACTGCTGTGAAAAAAAGCTGAGATGAACACTAAGAACTTCTCGTAACTGAATAAGTACTTTTTCATTTCTTTTAATGAAACACGGGAACTTTCTTTCTTGCTAAACCATATCTGACACCTCACCAAAAGGACACACAATGAGACATATGCATGTGCATATACCCATAAAAATGTGTCCATCCAGTAATAAATAACAAAGCAAGTCATTTTCGCAAGCTTCAATATGAATCAGAAAGTGATATTTTTTCACTTTTCCTTTGCTCCCTTCTGTCTTTTTTCTTTCCTTTTGCTTTTTCAAACATCTTCTTAGTATTGTGAGTGTGAGGGAGGCAGAGAGGGAGAAAGTGGACGAGGAGTACGCAGTGAAGAGAGGTTGCTAGTAAGAGAAAAAGAGACAGAGAGCAGGACTCGTGACTGTATCATCTCGCATCAGAAACCAGACACTGTCTAAATGACCTATTTGTCGATGGATCAAAGCAATTCCCTTCATTACTGACAACTTGTCTGCTTCTTAAGGAGATCTTATCAGTGAGCTTAGCTCCCTTCTGCCGGGCAAAACCAAATCAAATGAGAAATTATTATGCCTCCAGGTCTTCTGGGAAAAGAGAAGAGTAGATGAAGAGAGGGGAATGAATGTAAAAAGTGCTGTTTTACCATTTACAGTCACTGGGGCCCAGGAAAATTAATTCTCACTTAAAAAAATCATGTTATCCAACTCTCAAAAAGTATTACTGCTTCCATGTGGGAATGTGGTGGATCTACATTTGAGTAAAATGAATGCATATTGCAAATAAGTGAGTAAATAAGCTACATTGGTGCTGATACGGTAACATTAGAGGAAATGTACAGTATAAAGAGATAAAGATGTAAGAAACTGTGAAAATGTCAAGAAAGAAGTTGTGCGGTTAATACTGTATAATCCAGTTGAAGTACTTGTTCTTAAGAATTTATCCACCCCCACAAATCTGTACACTACTGCACCTCAATGTGTGCTAAAAGCCCATCATCACCACTAGGGCATCTTCTATTGTAATGGGTGTTTTTATAATTTTTCTGCACTGGTAGTCAGTCGAGCTTTGAATTAGCCTGGATAATATTTTCAGTGCTAGGTTTCTTTGCTTTGTGTAATAAAACAGTATTTGTGAGCATATTGCATTTGTTTAACTCTGTATTCAAGCTTTTCTTCATCCCACACAGCTCTCACCATGGCAGATTAGGAGAGAAGGTGCTATATGTAAACAAAGGGGAGGAACGTGGAGAGG
Organism: Pseudamia nigra; assembly: GCA_029823295.1. NCBI lineage: Eukaryota > Metazoa > Chordata > Actinopteri > Kurtiformes > Apogonidae > Pseudamia > Pseudamia nigra. The sequence goes on from JAQQAE010006302.1 coordinate 6,907, forward strand.
CTTTGAGCTCTGATGGACTTGATTTGATACTGAATTTGCTGTGTTGACAACACACTGTTCAAGCCAGACTCATTACACTTGCAGGTCTGTCCTCCACAGTGGGAGGCAAACTTAGAGTGATGACGCTAAAGGAATGATATTCACAGTGACGCTGAAAGCACAAAAGATCTGTCAGAGCTAAATTCACTGCTAATAATATGGTAGAAACAAGATCATCAGTTCTTTTTTCAGAAGTAGGGAGAATGTTTGCTCCCTGAACCAAACAGTGGGAATGAAAAACAATAATCAAAGCATAATGAATGATGATGATCTGATAATTTAATGACATTACAAGTGGCCCTTTTCAATGAAATTCTCAAAATCAATCCTCTTACTTACATTAATATCTGTACCACTTAGAGGTGTCTTCTGTCAGGGTAAGGGTGCTGACAAAATAATTTGGCAGTGTTGATTTGACTTTACTTTCTTTCTGTCTTTTTTGCTTTTCTGAAGACCTCTATGTAACTCATGTTTTATCTGTCCACTTTTCATTAAAGACATTGAATGACTTAACCAAGGCAAAATGGGGTCATATTCTGTTGCAAGTCTACTGGAAACATAGAACAGTGCATTTTTCATGGAGAACTGTCTGAAAAAATAGGAATGGTGAACCAGTGGCCCATGGGGGAGGGGCTATTTGATGCAACCTGTGTTACCATCCATCCATCCATTTTCTACCCCTTAATCCTCATGAGGGTCGGGGGTTCGGGGGGGGGGGTGCTGGAGCCTAGGAGCCTGTCCCAGCTGACTTGAGCGAAGGCAGGGTACAACAACTGAAAATCAATCACCATGTTGTTTTGGGGATTCTAGAGTTTGGGCAGTAATGAACAGTTTTTTCATAGCTTTTATTTCACACCAAAGACTTTACACAATTCTAGGATCCATTTCAGTCAGGACACTGGCATCTGATTAGATGTTTTTAAGCGCATATATGCATTTTTATTTTGCTGGTGACTGCTCAACAGATGCTCTGGGATGATCTGAGCAAGCCTGACACAGATGTCGCGTGGGGTCTAGGGTTACATCTAGGGTCCTGGGACCCCCACGCCTCCAACAGAGCATGGCATTATGATTTTAAATGACAAAACTAGAGTGTGGAAGAAATATGTTTTGGAGTTTGCTATAGTTTTGTGATTTATTAAGCTAAATTCAGCAGGAGGTTGGGAAGGTGGAAGAGATTTTTTTTTGATTTGTGGGTGAGTGATGATCATGTGAGTGCAGCAGAAAAGTGGAATGAATGAAGATGGCCACATTCAAAGGTTCAATACAATTCCATTCAATTGTATTTGTATAGTATCAATCATAATCTCAAGGTGCTTAGATGTACCTGACTAGGGGTGTGTAAGGAAAAGATGATGGTGATCAGACAGAAAATTAGGCACATAGTTCCGCACCTGCCTGAACTGTGCACAGGCTTCATTAAAGATACATTTTTCACAGTATGCAGCCTTTACTCATTCATTTATAAAACTAGAGTCAAAAAAAGAAAAGCTGGCTTTATTTATTGTATTCTACATCACCACTCTGACCCAATCCTGAAAACAATTTCTGTGTATATTGATGTAATAGCCAGTGTTCTTATTTAATCTACAGGCCAAGTGAGCAGAACAACAAAGGCCACTCTTCACATATTCTGTACTTAAACATGCACAGAAAGCTCCAGCAGGTGCAGTGTTTACATATTTAAGGATTTTCTGGGTCAGTCTTTATGTATTCAGGAGGCCTAATACACAACTCAGGATGGTGACACAAGGGTGTCCATGCTAAAAATATTATAAGATAGCAGCTAAACTGACACCTCAAAGACACATATAGAAAATGTGGCATGACAATTGCTTTCTGACTGGAAATCTGTTGTCACTCACTTACTTCTTGTACACAATATCAGCTTTGATAGTAACACGAACAGTGATTGCTTGAAGCATATGTTAACGAAGGTAAATGTGTATGCAATAAAGACAAAATCATTAAAATCAAAGCAAAAGCATGACATGTGCTGGCCTCTAATAGATACAAGTTTAATCTATGCTTTTGCTCTTTTAATAGAAAACAGTCTTATTATGCTAATGACCAACTCAGACCAGAATTCGGCAGCAGCTGCGCTACATGTGGATGTAATTGTGACAAAATTGACACAAGCTGGCCATTGTGTGTTTATTTCAGAGAAATTAACCGCACGGGGAGAATTTAAATAAGAGAAATGAATTAAAATGTAGAGAAAAACAACCACATAAAAAAACACACAAAGAAAAAGAGCAAATGTGGATCCAGCTGCTTTGGCTTCATCCGCAACACTAGCTGGCTTTAGCATGTGTCTCAAACATAAAGAAGGGAACAAAAAGAAGAATGCAAGTACACCGACACATGGAAGCCTGTCATGACTGTGCCAATTAGGTGTGCTGTGGTGCGCTGCTGCATCAGAGAATGACACTGGTTCAGTAAGCAGCAGGACAGTGGAAACAGCATGTCACTTGCAGACAGCTAAGTAACAACAAAATTCTAAAGAGGCTGTTCACATCTCTAAAGCCCTGCAAACTGGGGTAGCAACTCCAAATCTAAAAGTGGAGAGTAACAAACAGAAAGATATGCTCCTTGGAAAGCCTAGTAAAGCCTAACAGGCAGACAGGAATACTGAGACTGATCAATGGGCCACAAATAAAAAATAAAAAAAACTCTACAAGAGCGAGGAGTTTATGTGGCATTGCATGTTCCACCACACTCCAGCTGTCAAACGCACTCTGCTGCACATACAAAGATAAAAAGACTCCTTGTGTGTTTTGTTGTGAGTCAGCAAAGTGTGTGCATTGAGAGCTTTTCTGTGGCCTTTTTAAAACACAGACTTTTTGCTTGGCTTTGATGTTGAGCGTTGTATCTCTTCAAAAGGCAGGACAGGATTGATACCGAGCTTCTTAGTCTGAAGTTGGGATTTTTAAAAATGCACTCACCACCTTAAACATAAAACAAACTGCATAACATTTTGTATTCATTAGCTGGTGAGGAAGCATGGAGCCTGAGCAGATACCTGTGGCTCTGTATCTAAGAACGAGGCTTTTCCTACATCCATACAGGGAGAGTAAAAGAATTATGTATATCTCAAATGTGCATCCACGTGGACATCTTCAAGTTATTTGTTACAGTGAAATGTCAAAACAACAGGGGAGCTGCTAAATCTGTGCTTTTTTTCCTCTTTGGGTTAGACTAAAACTAAAAGTGTGCCCCCTGTAGATGTACCGTAACCATGACTGCATCAGTACTGTATGGATGGCAACTGACATTTAAAATGAGTAATTAGGGAGAGGTTTAGAGTAAATAATCAGTCCTCTTAACTTTCCTGTGACCATGTATGAGCAGACTTCAAGTAGATGTATCTTTCTGCACTAAAACAGCTGTTGTACCTAGCTAACTCAGACAGTTAAAAAAATCAGGAGTTAAGTAAAAAAGTGTGAAAGTGTTAGAATTCTGGAGTTGATTTTCTATTGTAAACTCAAGCTCGTGTTTGTTATGCCTCCTTCACAGTGTCAAATTCTGGTGTTAAGGTACTCAAAGGGAACTAGCCAGTTTCAACACCTGTGTAGCGTTGAAACAGGCCACCCTGACAAGGGCCGACTCAACACGGCTCAGGTGTTAGTAGCATCTTTACTCTGCCAACCTTCATTTAACTGTTGGACGTTGTAGGAATAATGGGTACATTTATTTATTTTACATATTTATGCTTAACTTCATCCTTGTTATTGATGTTAATGTTTACTTGTTTACAGTGTTATAGTATGTCCATAATTTCATCAAAAGTATCCTTTATTCATGGTGAATATGAGGTGCAAGGCCTCAGCTGGTTTGTTTTTGTATTTGCAGGAGACATGCAAGTAAAACAACAAAGTAATTCAATACTCCTGGGATTGTGACATTGTTCCTGGCTTTGAAAGACCTAATTTCCAAAAAGGGCTAAGTGAGTTGCAAATTGCCTCTTGGTATAATTTACCTTCAGTTAAATGGTAGACAAATCAAGTGCCATAGAGGGCCAAGAGACTGTGTTTTCTTTCCAGTGAGTAACTAGTACAGGTGTTTTCACTGATGGGCACTCCTTCAATTCGAGGGGAGGAGTTCATCAGTGAAATTGCCTGCTGATCTGCTGCTGTATCTTTTCCCTCGCTGGGCACCACTGTTGTTGTTCTTTCAGCAGTTGTGTGCACAAGAATCATATTTACGCTGTATTTACCACATCTTAATATTGTACACTTTCTCTTCCTCTTCTCTGGAACATTTCTATGACTTCCAGGGCATCAAAGGCTTCCTTGAGAGGCATATGAAGACTTTGCAACACCAATCCAAAAGCACCTCTCCACACCAAAACACAGTAGAGCTCAAAGGAGGTTCCACAGCATCCAGGTCTTTCAGTACAGGGATGTCACTCTCATTTTTATGTTGTGTCTGAGAGCTTTCTTATTTGATGCAATTAAAATCTATGTTTGGTGCCTTTTTTTATTCGGAAGACCTGTATAAAGGATTGTGTGAAAAATTGAATTCTATTGTGATATTTTAATTTAATATGTGATGTTCACAGAAGTTTGAAATAAATCGATGTGAATAAATGTAGTTATTTTTCCAAACACCATATTACTATTTCAGAAATGTTACTTTAAAACCTATAGCATAGTTACTATACAATTAACTCATTTTGAGAGTAAAACTCTGAAAGGGTTAACAATAAACTGTCATTGAGAGTAAAATTTAACTCTAGTACTATTTCAACACCCAGAGAGTTCAGATTCCACTCCTGAATAGAGTTATATTTTCAACTCATGCAAAAGTGTTACTTTTTCTCAATTTTAGAGTCAGTTTGATGGTCTCTAATATACACTATCACTGAGGTGATTTAACTCCCATGGAGTTTATTACAAAAGTCAGAATTTGCTGAGTATTTTAGTGGAAAAAACCCCCACAATATTTAATGGAAAAAGGATTTATCCAGCTTAGTAACCACAATGGCTACATAAATGTGTAGGAGAATGAAATGGAGAGATACTGTGGTCTGTGCCTCTTTGTACCATTGGAATGGTGGTTAGAAGTGATGCAGGTGAGATTATTAAACTACTGTATCTCCCTCCATATTAGTGAAAATAACATGGAGTAATGAAAGTTAAGCAATGAATGATTTTTCCAATTATTGCAGTGTGAAAGCGCCCTGGTCTTTAATAGTTCCGGCTTATGGCGAATTAGAGGTGCTATTCTTCCTGGAGGTAACAATGGCGTGACTTGCCCTCCTCCCTCCTCTCTACCAAGCAGTAAGAATGAAAAGAAGGCAGCCATTGTAGTGACAGACAAAGAGCAGCCGCACCCCTTAGCTTTGGCTGTGCAGGGTTAGAGCATGAGGGCTGCCATCTTACTATTAACCTTCTCCCCTACACTCTCTCTATCACTCTCTTTCATTAGAGGATTGATTAAATTGTGAAATCAGGAGTGTGATGGATGAATGAATGACTCCATTTGCTCCCATAAGCTTTGACAAGGACACCCTGTTACTCCCTTTACCCCCCAATGTCCCTTCATCCCCAGGAAACCCAATCTGGGTAATTAGAGTAAAGAGTGTCAGAGTCTTGCAGGGAAGAGCTCAGCACAGAGAGGAAGAGAGAGGGTGACAGTGGTACAAAATGTGCTGCTACTGCACTTTTCCCAGCCATTTACTCCCCCTCCCCACATGCAGTTCATGGACACACACATCTGCCTTGTCCACCTTTCAAACCCCACTTTCTCAATCTCCTCCCACTTTTTTCCCTCTTCCTCTCACTTTCTAAATCCATCATGCAGCAGTGAAGAGGAGAAATGCAGACTAGAGGGAAATGGAGGGAAGAATGAGTGAGAGAAAGTGAAAAAAAACATGAAAGTGGCAGCAAATTGACAACATCAGCAAAACTCAGAAAGGCCGTATGAGCCCTGTTGGCTGGAAACCTGGAGACAGGAAGTGTAGAGAAGTAGGCAAGGCTTGTTTCGAGGATGAATCTATACTGTGAGAAACTAGATTGAGTTTTCCTCCCTGACCAGACATGTGACCTTTGTGGGATCTTACACTGCTGGACTAAATTAGTCTGGTCTATGAAACATCCAGTTACATCATTCCATGGAGGATTTTCTGATGGACACAACTGAAAGACTGCTTGGATGGAAGAGTATACAATACAACATTCCTCACAGCCCACAGGGATAAGCACTTTGGAGGTATCATAAGGTAAACAGATGTCTATGGACCCAGATATGAGTGAAAATAGGAAGGAGGAAAGGTGTTCAGGCAAAGGCGGGAGCAGTATGAACGTTTGATGTTGACTGGAAGCCTGACAAAATGGGCTGCACCCTGCCAAGGCTGCTCCTGCCAAGCACAGGCAGAAACTGAAGAGGGGTTGGACCTTGCCATGCTGCTGCTGGGTGTTTTGAAAAGCTGCACATTCACGTACATGCACACAAACACAAAGACACACTCGCTCGCTCACGTGTACATGCACAGACATACAATGTTGCACCGCTGCCTCTAAGTGTGTGTCAGAATGTTTTCCAGAATGTTCTGGCTCCCACTAACCATGCAAGGGATTCTGCTTGGCAAACTCCACCTCAGCAAGAGTCCAGCTGTCATCTTGACAAATGAACCTTGGAAGAGTGAAGGAGTGTGCTTGTATGTTTGTGCACCCGTGCATGTGTGTCTGTGGATTCATGCTTGTGTATTTTGCCTGAGCATAAGCGTGGGCATCATAAGGATGACATACAGATGGCTCACAGACATGTGTTTTTTGATTTTTGAAAAGCAGCTGGTCTGTCATTTTTTGACTGATACAGGTCAGACAAGGGATCCAAGCAAGCAGAAGTCAATTTCACTGACCCTCTTTTGAGTCTCAGACGTCATCACAAAAATGCTTCTGAAGATCTGGAAATTCACCAGCTGTCCGGGTGGCTTGGCTTGACTCTGAGCCCTCTTTCAAACAGCACCAATTACATGGCAACTATTACCAGTCACCTTATATAAAGTAGCGTTTGTACAGTCTCAACTGAACTATAACACTGTTCCACTGTGTGAAGTGCTGCCTCACTTTGGTTTTTATGAACATTGTGGGATGTTAAAACATTTATGGAGAGCTAGGAGGAAATGCTCCTTTCTCCTGAAAATGAAGAGCAAATAAAATGTGTAAAGGAGCAATGGGAAGTGTTGCCCAGAAATACCCATAAGCAAGAGGTAATGTGAAACCTGAAGTTAAAGGATGAGTTATAAAATTCAGGCAACTTTTTATCTGGTGCTAAATGGTTTATCTTAGGAGCTCTTTCATCTTGAGTTGCTTTAAAGCAGTTATGTACAGATTTTATTACACACATAGTGTGGTGTGTGGTTGCTTGTACATGTGTGTCTTGCTGTACTTCAGTGATTGTAGGGGTTACCAGCATATAATGACAGAATCACCCCCCAACAGTATGCATGAAAACATTCTGACTGAGGCCTTTCAATGTAAATGACAAGGTAAGTAGGATCAGATTAGTCTGGTGGAGACCTCAATTTTGATTTTCCTCACATTTTACCTCCAGGAAAAAGCCGGATAGAGGAAAATGAAAAAATACAAGCACATTATGTGAAATTAGAATATTACATCACATGACTCACATCCAAAAACACTTCAATTCAATTCAATCTCATGCCCAAGGCCTTTCCTCCTGCAAATTTTCTTTTCTGCCACTTTCTTCTAAATGTTATTTCTCAAACTGAATCACCTTTTAATTTTGTTAGTTCAGTCTCTCAGGCAAACATTCAAACATTACTGAAAAGTGGTGGGAGGCAGGTGTAATCAGGAGGGACAACCGTCATGTGCACATGTCTGTCTTTTCGCTGTCTGTCTGTTTGCAGATCTGCTTGTCGGCCTACTTGATTTCCTCTGCATCTACTTTTCCAGCTCAACTGTCAGTCTGTCTGTCTGCCAACCTGTCCTTTGTATTTGACCGACCTTGTCTCATATCAGTAGTAATCACTGCCACCCTCATCCCCCTCCCAATTCATCACTGGTCCCCACCTCCCTGAGTCCCCTTCCGAATATCTTTCTTCCAATTTCACTGCACATTATTTTTTCATGTCTTCAGAGGAAGAGCGATTCTTGGCTCTCCTTCATCCTACTGATCCACCGGGTCGGCAGGGCCAACCTCCAGGGGACCAGACAGAGGCTGTTTGTTAAGCTGTTATTTATCTCCTTCATAAAGTCCTCCTCATCTCCTATTAAAGAGCCCAGAACTGTTGCCCTTGACTCAGACATAACTCTTGTGTCTTTTGGTGAGATGATTTACTGTTTAATTTAACACCAACTGAACCCAGGAGGGAGCCTGTTTGGTGCTGCCTGATGTCATATCACAGAGGAATGTGTAGAGGGGATTTGTGCAAACGTGTGTTTATCTATGTGTATTTGTGCGTCTGTGAGGTCTGAGTGAACATGAGTGAGTGGGTGGCTGAGGCAGGGTTTCTCTTGTTTGTTTTCTTACTGTACAGGCATAGTAGCTCTGGGCCAGGGTGTGCACAACAAAGCCACGGCTGAAAATGTCTCTCTTGAAAAATAAACTGAAGCTGAGTATGCTTGATGAACATGTTTACCAGAACTTCACACCACTAATTTCAAAATAATGAGATATTAACAGTGAAAATTACATTTCAGTCTCACTTCCTTGAACACAACACAAAGGCCAAATGTTGCTGACAAATATACGGATGTAGTAGTAATTTGTTTTTCCTGCCAATATCAGGAGATTGTAGGGGGCTCTATTTCCTGCGGCTGGTAAATGTAATTACATTGGTCCCACTAATTTCATTAGAGAAAGGGAAATGAACTTCATAAGGTATTTGTTATATGAAAAGACAAGAGTGAACTACAAAGAGCAGGGGCTGTGTTTCTTAGTAGATCATCAAGGAGCAACATAAATTAATAATAAAAAACTGAGCTGTCAAATAACATTCAATTCCCTTGTGCTTCACGCTCAGCCTCAACCATCTCTTTGCATGAGACATTAATGTACCGTCATGTTTATTCTTAGAAGATGGTCAAATGGTTTTATGGGTAAATGTTTCATTAATGATCTGACCTGTCAACAAATGACAAATGGCAGCATGTTCCTCCATCACAAAGGCTCCATTAGCAAAAGTTACAATGTAAAGCACTCTCAACTTGCTCCAGCATCTAAGTTCAACCATCACAGGCATGAGGGAATGCAGAGAATGGACACATGCATGATGCGTTTCCATTAAAACTAAAAACATTACTTCCACTTCCACTTACTGCCTCATGTACTCAAGGTTGACATACTAGACACTCTGCCAAGTCATATGACCACTTCCATTTATCTGCCCATCATAAATCTGTCAATAGGATCACTGTTGTGATCATAGTTTCCGTAGGCATGGTTTTCAGCTCAGAGAAAGTACTCATATGATACTCATTTGGAAGAGGTGGGCATGGTTTGTAAAACTTGGCCTCATCAGTGTAATAAGACGCGATTGTGTGGGACGGAGTTGATTTAACCAGCTGTGTGGACGCGGGAACTCAAACAAAGGAGACAAAGTAGAAGGACACAGGAGGAGAATGGTTTGAGAACACAGCTCAGACACAGATTCAGAGTTGAGCACTCAGATACACACAAAAAGAGTTTGACATGCCAGCCGCTCGGCCAAGTAGAAGTAGAGCTGAAAGAACTGAGTTATTTACCTACGGAATGAAGCACTGACCTTTTAAATAGCACGTTGACACTGTGTGTAAATATTCACCCTAAAAAACACTGAGCTTTTCTCTCTACCTCTCGTTATCTCCCTTTTAGCTCTTCCTATACCTCTGTCTTAAACCTCCCTCCTTTTCTCCCT
>JAQQAE010006303.1:0-16809 GCA_029823295.1 Pseudamia nigra
ACAGCTCATGACTACTACAATAACTTCTGAGTCTAGGATCCATGCACTTCTGGACCTATTTATTTTCTATTTGTTTGGTTAAGTAAACATGCTTTAGGCATTTAAACCAAGTTAAGTGTTTGTATTATTCGACATTTTTATGCCAATTTTTACACTTTTACTGCAAATGAATTTTGGCTCCAAATATCGGTTATCCGCCTCCTTAACTACTAATAATCGGTTTCGGTCCTAAAAACTCATATCGGTCAATCACTACTATTTTGCTCCTACTACAACAAGCAAATAAAAATGACCAGATAAGTTCAGTTTTCTAAATACACAAACACTTGGTGGCAAACTGGCAAAAAACACATGAATTCATGAGGGATTCCAAGCAATACATTCATGGTGATAAGCTGAATGTTTGTATTTTAACAGTCTGAGCAAAAAGATCTCACTCTAGCTGTTTGCATTCCATTCAGCACCTAGGGTTAGGACAATAACTTTTTCTTAGTTTGTGTAACAGGTGTAGCAACTTAGGGGATCAACCACAAGAAAATGTTATGTTCTTCAATAAAAATACAGCATTTCATCTTATTCTGGAAAACTATCATCATGTGTGTGTCAAAAAACGTATAAAATGTGGAGCAGATGTTGACAAAGTTCACTGGAAACTGCCATCGTTAGACTTGGGAAACACCATTTTGTGAGTTTTGGTGCCCTCCACATTGGTTGTTGCACTAACTTGGCTACATTAATGTGACTTAGGTCAGAGGTCAGCAAACTTTAAAATCTAAAGAGCCATTTTTGGACGGAAAATTTAAAATAAATGTATCCAGAGCCACAAAAAATTCAAAACCTTTACATACTGCATGAAATATGGCACAATTTAGCTAGCAACATATTAACACAATATTGTTATTTGTTCATTTAGTTGATGATTTTGTGAGGTTTTTTTTTTCAACTTACTGATTATTTTGCTAATATTTGCCATTTTTGTTAACTTTGCAGGTTATTTGGTTGTTATTTTTTCATAATTTTATTGATTTTTGTGAATTTTGGTTAATTTCCATAAATATTTTTGTGGATTATTTCACTCATTATTTTTGTTCATTTTCTTATGAATATTCATTTACTTGACTATTTTTTTGAATAATTTGTTATAATAACATTTTGTCCACTTTCATTCAGTTGGTTTACTATTTTTGATCATGTTTTGTTCCTTTTCTTAATCAGGCCTGGCCAACCTGCAGCTCCCAGCTAACCCCCAGCTAACCCCCAGCTAACCCCCAGCTCCACGTGTGGCTCTTTGCCCGGTTTCATGCGGCTCTTAAGTTCATTTCTAATAAATACAGTCTACGGTTCATGTCGAATTTTATTTTGTGTGTTTTTTTTTACGGTGAAAAACTGTGGCTCTTGGCCTCTGACTGGTTGGCCACCCCTGTTCTAGATCATTTGTGTCAGTTTTGTCACAATTTTTGTTCATTACTTACTAGTTAATATTTTCAACTTTTTGATTTAGTGCTTATTTTTGTACATTTTGATTTACAGTATTATAATGTGTAACTTCAATCACTGGACAAAGCCACAGGACCCACTGAGGAGGGGCTTAAGAGCCACATGTGGCCCTAAAGCTGCATGTTGAAGACCCATGATCTAGGTGGTGCATTTGTAAGAATCCTGAGCTTCTCATATGGTCTTGTTTACTTGTGGCAGTATATTTACCATCTAATATGGAAGTGATGTCTGTTTCTTGTGCGAATTCGAGGCATTGTGCAACCTCCTCATTGACCCACACATGCACATACATATTTAGCCAGATTCAGTATCTGTTTGGTGGATCTGTTTCCACTGTCCCTAATCACATTCATCAATACATTAACTTTTCTACCTCTACCAAGCTTCCTAACCTTGAAAATGCTCTGAAAAACACCTAAACGAAAAAACACTTCCTGGCATTTTGAAAAGACTTTCACTATCACTGTTAACTATCAGTCATCAGCTATCTGATGCAAAACATTCAGATGGAAGAGCACAAACACACATTGACTTCCAGAAATCTGAACAGTTGTAAGGCCAGTGGGTGACCTTATGTTTGCATACCATGTGGATATTAATAGAAATGACGCCTGTGTGTTAGTGTATGCACACACATATCATACCTCTCTACTCATAAAACACTTCTGTCTGCCTGCCTGTCGATACCTCCTTCGCTATTCAATCCCTCTGCTTCTGACAACATCACTTAACAACCATGAACAGTATCACATCTGGGGAAGAGTTGACTCGATAAAATATACAAACACTCTTGTGGCAGTGAGGCAACAGGAAATTGCTGCCTGTCAGTTGTGAGTCACAGTAACTGGAAGGGTTGTCAACTCATTCATGCACTTTTACTGCAGAGGTTGTTAAAGAACTGCCCTTGTAAATGTCCACTCAGCTAGCATCCGTAGAGTTAGAGGATTCAACTTTTCAACAATGCTCTGACATATGCCTTTAAGTTGCTTTGTTTCTTTGACTTGTACTACCATTCAAAAGTGTGCACATCTTCTTTTTTAAGGTTTTTCTTTTTTTGATCATATTTAACCTTTTACCTTAATTCTGAAGACATCCAAACTGTGAAAGAACATGCATGGAATTATGTACTAAACAAAAAGTAATAAACAACTCAGGATATCTTTTATGTTTTTGTCCAGAGTAGTCACATTTAGCTTTAATGACAGTTTTGCATTCTCTCATCAGATTGATAACAAAGCTGCCTGAAACAGTTCTTGGTTCAATGTGCCCTGTCACAAGTTAATTTGTGCCATTTCTCATCTTTTTGATTTGATTTAGACCATCAGTTTTCTTGTGCAAAAGAAGGGTGAGTACAGAGTCGGTAGCCCTATTAGTGCTACTCCAACTACTGTACAAATCCATTTGATGGTAAGAAACAATAAAAAGGCCATCACCATAAACTGGTTAAAAAGTAATGCTCCAAAATCAAAGCAACAGATAGGCATTAGGGAAGACATCCTCACATCAGAGAAAATGACTTTTCATCTGTGAAAAAAGCAGGTGACTTTAAACAAAACTGGAAGAAATGGAAATTATTTAAAGACATGGACAGTGCACACTAAAGTTCATGAGAATATCTGCCCCATTTTTTTTCTTTTCTCTCTGTTTTCTGGCTCTCCTGCTTGTTCTATGTGCCAGCCAATGTTTCCTGAATAAAACTAAACTAAACTTAATAAATAAATAAAGAGAAAAGACTGTCGGTTCCAGAGCTTGGTAATTCCAATAAACTATTCTTGACATTTTTTAGATTGACAAACTCGTCATTAAAACCACCACAATTAAAACTGGATAAGATTATTAGAATTAAAAGCCTCAAGCCACTCGTTGACGTCACATCAGATACTGTTTGATGGTTTGGGTGACAGCACTTGGGATACACTCCAACTTCTTAGTATGATGTACTGTCTTTTCTCTTCATTTAACTCAATGTCAATCTAACAAAACAAAACATGTTCCAGGTTGTTTAGACCTTTTTCCTATATAGTTAAATTCATGTTCTTTCACAGTTTGGATGTCCTCGGTATTAATGTACAATGTTGAAAATAAAAACTACTGTATGTCTAAACTTTTAACTGGTAGCGTATGCTGCGTCCATTAAAAATAGGGCTATAGAATATTGTGTTAAGTTCTTCCATGCTCACTTACAGCACTGGTCACCTTCATCTGCAGCAGCACCTGCAGATACTCTTCATAAGGGCTCAGCTGCTGCTCTTCTTTCTCCTCTTCCTTTTCCAATTTCATGGACCGAACACCATCCAAGAAAATAAGAAACTCACTTCTTCTTCTCAACATGGTTGACGATAAAATAAGTATCCACAAATTGAAGCTAATCCATCAAAGTTATTGCGAGATACAAGAAACAAAAAATCTCGATCAAGCAGATGGTGTTAAATGTTGGAAAATCCAAAGCATTGATCAAAATGCATCACACTGGATGGTAACGACTCGTCCAACAATTTCATCAGAAGTGGAAGCAGACCTTCAAGTTTACTCAATAAAACAAAAATGTAACCAGCACAGAATTCAATGAAATAACAGTTATTAATCTGATTACTTCACCTCCCTGTAAAAGCATTCAGCACCAATAGGACTCTGTGGTTCTGCGGATTATTAATAACACTCGGCTAGCAAACACACATCAGCCATTGTTCCTGTTGAGCTGTTTGTGTTCTTTTTGGAGGACAAGGCTCTTTAACTCTTATGTAACTCATTTTCTGGATTAAAGGAAACATAATAATGTGCCTGTAATGAGAGATCTGCCGCAGCACAATATAGTCATTTCATTTCCTAAAAGAGTCTAGCCTGATAGCACATGAAAAAAATAGTAACAGCTAAAGTGGATAAAAAGGCTATGCAGCCTAAGAAAATGATCACAAATGTCATGATTATACAACTATTCAAATCAGTAGATATCAATAACCATAAAACTAGATACATCATGAGTTCTTGCAAGTTTAATGGGTCATTTTTGGTTGTAGTAAAGCTGAAGAGGCTATAAATTCAAGACATTTGTCATGATAAAATAATTACGATTCAATTGAATTCAATTTTATTTGTATAGCGTCAATCATAATCGATGATTATCTCTAGGTGCTTCACAATTCAAGGCCGAGACCTCAAGACTATACATAGAGTAAACCCAACAGAACCACCAAGAGCAAGCCCAGGGCGACAAAGGGGAAGAAAAACTTCCTTTAACAGAAGAGAAAAACCTCCAGCAGAACCAGGCGGCTCAGGGTGGGCGGCCATCTGCCTCAACCGGTTGGGGTAAGTGGATAGAGGAGAGACAAAAGAAAAGACTATGAATGAGTAAACTTCACTAAACCAACAAAATGCATCACAATGGAAATAAAAAATAAACCTAAAGGAGGAAAACGTGTGCATGCATAATGCATGATAAATCCAGTCACAAGAATTATTCATCCAAAACAAACAGCCCAAACTCCAGAAGCTGCAGTTTTTGATCAGGGTAAATATACCGTCAATTCACCAGGTTAAAGAGAACTTATTTTTTTTCGTACAATAATCACATCATCGCTATTTTTAGAAACTTCTCTGTAAAAATGAAATCCGAAAACAACTGTTCCCACTAAAATCATACAGCAGTCACAATATCAGTCAAAATGATTCCAGGAAGGTTATCTTGCCCTGTGTGTGCAGCCAGTATTCCAGTGGGTAAACGCTCACACATAGTATGAGTTATGTTAACAGGGTACATATGGTAAGTCAACGCTGACTTCAGAGTTACTGTACTTTAAAGGGCACCACTCCTCAGCTGTCCACTCAAGAGCATAGATGTTATCTATGGTTCAGGTACCTCTCACTGCAATGCACTATATGCAGCCAGGAAGAACACTAACCGTCAAAACATTGGACACACTTTCTCCTTCATTGTTTTTCAGTTTTTTGAGTACTTTATTAGTTTCAACATTGTGTTGATACTGAAAACATCCATATCTGTGAAAGACCATGTACAGAATTATGTAGTAAACAACATAGACAACTCAGAACAGTGCCTTATCAAGAGTTGATTTGCACCAATTCTTGGCTTCTTAAAGTGCTTTGGACCATCAGTTGTCTTGTACAGATTGAGGGTGAGTGGTAGTGATCGACCGATATGGGTTTTTCAGGGCCAATACCAATACCGATTATTAGTAGTTAAGGAGGTCGATAACCAATATTTGGAGCCGATATTCATGTGCAGTAAAAGTGTAAAAAATTGGCATAAAAATGTTGAATAATACAAACGCTTAACTTGGTTTAAATGTTTATTTAACCAAATGAACAGAAAATAAATAGCTCCAGAAGTGCATGGATCCTAGACTCACAAGTTATCATAGTAGGTGTGAGCTGTAGAGTTTGTCATGTGACTTTCACGCAAGGTTTTTTTTACATCGTCTGCTGAGTGTTTACAGCCAGACTGGACAACTAACATTATGGTGTAAACTAATCAGCTTCCACCTTAGCATGTTTCCCTACAAGAAAACAAGAGTGAATTGAATTTACGTGCTCTCTCTCTCAACCACACACACACATGCTTTTACTATTAATGGCTGTTTGACTGTCGATTATTGTCAGCACCTTTTTTCAAGCAATTCACAGATATGTCGGGAGGTACAGTACGTAAGAGGTACGTAAGAGGTACAGGAGGTATGTTAGCGGCAGCTAATGTTTACTCCGCTCTATTCTGATGCACACTGTGTAACGTTAGTAGACGTAGAGCACTGAGATGTTTATTACAATTTCGGGAGAGTTTTCTGCGTTTACCTTCGGCATATGTTTGCGTTCTCCGGAGCTTGTCCACACAAGAAAACGCTACCTCTCTGCCGTGCGTGTGTTTGAGGACACACACATGGCCTACCCACACTGTGGCTTGTTTTAACCAATCAGATGGCGCTGTGGGCGGAACAATGCTGGAGACAGAAGCGGCAGGAGAGAGGGAGGGGGGCAGCTGAGCCGAAATAACCCAGTTTTTAATTGATTTTGGATCGTCAGATTTAAAAACCCGCCAATACAGACATATGTCAAAATTCCAAATATCGGCGCCAATAATCACCCTGGTATGTATAAAGGGGCTGGATGAACCATAAACCAGATGCATTAAATGAAATCTCACCAGCCAAAAGATTGGACACACCTCTTTCAGTAGTTTTGCTTTGTTTTTTGTATTACTTTCCACATTGATAATCGGTCAACCTCTAAACAAAACCAAGGTGCCTAAAAATTCTGCACAGTGCTGTTCGCTGCGTCACATTTACTCATTCTTAATGACTAGATTTTATGTGTCATTATCTTGTAAAGGTCTTACTTCCTTGGCCGTGCTCCTCCTCATCGTTGGGGAACAGATCGTCCAGGGAGTCCTTTGGTGTTTCTCTGTCCTTCTCTTCCTGCTGTGAGAGTGAAACAAACATCCATTCAGACGCTGGCAGCTGGAAACATGCGCAATTACCCAACATTTATCCACATCAAGTACATGAGATGAACAATAAAAATGGCATTGAGAGGCATGCTAATCTGACTCAAAAGCAGCATGACAAAGATAATATTTCTCTGCAAGATTGATACTTACATGATTATGTCTCACAGCAGAGCATTTCAGAAATACTGAGCATCAGGAATTAATAAACCATCTTGTTATAAAATCAAACAGTAATCCAGTGTATAGATCATAGACATGTGGAAACAATTCCAATTTGTAATGAAACACGCAATGATAAAAGCAATACATTCCAAGTTGAATTGCAAACTTTGGACAGAAATCTCATTAATTCACCTTTAATAGATGAAGTCAATTTGGTTGGTTACACTGGGTTTATCCATATTCAGCAGCACAAGATAGTTAAAATGGAAAATCCTCTTCCAGGACCCTTGAAACAATGAGCTGGATGATTTCTCGCTGAGCTAAGCAGCTGCTGAATTCAGGAAATTACAGCCTCATTTTGTGACTAAGGAATCTGTAGTGATTCATCCCAACCACTAGATCAATACAGACCGGGCTAAAGAGGGCTCATTCCTGGAAGACTACACAGGAAATGTCTTAATCACAAATAACATCTGTTTACCCTCTGTCTCAGATTTCTTTAACAGTCTGCTGCTCTTTATCAGATCCAAAATTTAGCACTTGGTCACAGGAAGTATGTTAGTCATTTCTGGCAGATTTCGGTTTGATGTTTATGAATATAGGGAAGTCATTTCACAAAAAAAAAAAAAGGCATTATTCACAAAAACTGGGGTGCGTTGATCTTAATCTATAACAGACTAAGATCAGGCGTTGTAGTTACTTACAGAAGGTGATACATCCTCATCATATTTTTTGAGCTGATTCATGAACTCCAGGTGTTTCTTCTCCTCCTCTAGCTGGGCCACACTCTGCTCACTCTTCTGCAGCTTCTGCTGGGTGTTTGCCAGCTCGTCTCGAAGCCACTGGTTTTCCTGGCAGAGCCTCCTCACCTGCGCACGCAGCTTCTGCTTCTCAGACTCCACTGCGTTCAAGTGGTTAGACAAAGCCATCATCACCTGTGGCAGAGACAACATTGAAGAGCAGCGAGTTATAAACACTGTTGAACTGGTGTGTCAAGAAGACAAGAGGAGGCCTAAAATGTAGCTGATTCTCAGTGAATCACTGTCACCACTCTAGTTTAATATAGAATGAGGAAGCTCTGAGGAAGCAGAGTATAGAACATGAACACATGAATGAATTAGATAATGCACAGAAAATGTACCAAATAAATAAAGATAAATAGAGATAACCTACATTCACAGCAAAAGCCTTAGAGCTCAGGTCCATGTTTTGTGTTTGGTCACATTATTAAATTGTGACAAATATCAGTTTTTAGTCTGATCTGGTCACAGACCTGCACTAGCCCACATGCACAAATGAACAATAACAAACATGTCTGAAGTAATTTTTCTATTTAAAAGTGTCTTTCAATTTGTTTTAAAACACAGGATAGTATATAAAACTAAAATAAGTTTTGCTTGCATAGAAATTCCAACCCAGATATTTATGATGTCTAACACCTCACTGTTCTTCCAATGACACTGCTGTACTGCTGCATGTCTTCTGACTCTGCATTTGTGACATTCATTGCACAGAATAAGTGACAAATGTTGATCTATGTATTTTGATGTTTGTTGCCCTTATTCTACAGAAAAAAAAAGACCCAAACGTCACTATAAGCCGTTTTCATGGTGAAATAAAATGAACATTCCACTAATATTCCTGTTTCCATGCTGTTGTTCATACTCCAATTAGAAATGTTTATCTAAAAACTCCAAACTGTGCATTTGATGTGTCTATGTCCAAATGACAAATGAAGATAGAACAGTTCCAATTTCAGTTATTCCAGCTCCCACTTTAAATACTTGGCCCATTTTACCTGTGCTTCTCCAAGGCCCAGCTCAATCATCTCCACAGACTTCCGGAGAAGATTGGACTTCTCATGCACCAGGTTGGCCTCTTCATCCTTCTTTAGGCACTTAATGGTCTCCAGGAGGCTGTGGAGGATGGAGTTGTGCTCGTTCTTCAGGGCCTCCAGACCCTGGATCACCAGCTTTGTGTTGGAGATGATCTCCTCCTGAGAGAGCTTCTCCAGCTTCTCTTCCCGTGGATACACCATGGTGGACATTTTCTCTGTAGCTCAGGGACACCTGTAGAGATTAACATCAGTCTGGCTGGGGAGGTTTTCTTTCAGTTGTATAGATTTTTTTTAAATGTTAAAATTCAGATGACAGAACTTCAGACACAGCTAAAGAACAACTAAAGTGTTACAAAAATGTGACTGAGATAAGTCAGCCTCTGATATGTTAAATTATGACATACAAAGTGCAGTGAGAAAATTGGCTACTCTCATTAAACCAATGGTTCCCAGAGTGTTTCAGGTTAAGACCGAAAAGACAAATATGGCATCTACTTGTAGCCAAAGACAGAAAATATTATAAACTGTTGTACCATTTATGAATGGCTGTACTTTTTACTTTTCTAAGAATTACCCTGAAAAAGGATAAATAAAGTTTTCGAAATTCTAGTTTATTTTATTTCTACTTCCATTTCCCACTATGCATGAGTCCATAGACAGCATATATAAATCATAGCATTTTTATACATTTTACTCCTTAAATGTAAAAGATAAGTTATAGAATGAAAGATTACTACGACACCAAGTCAATAAGCACACAAAACAAGAAAAAGTACAAAACATGAACAAAATGACCGGGAAAATGATACTTGAATGGCGTCTTCCAAAAAAAATGAACAAAATAATGAGAAAAAATAAATGAAAATTAATCATGAAAATACAGTGAACCAAAATAAATGAGAATCTGGGAAAGGAATACTAAAACGATGCAAAAACTAAGTTAAGTGTGGTAAATTGCCATGTGGTTGGAATGGCCACGTAGTACAGCTGACTTAAAGGCTGCTTTGTGCGTGGCTGAGGCCACAGGGACATTATTCAAGCGGACACACTGTCAGGATTTGGCACCAGTGATAAACCCTGTCTGTGATTTGGACTGTGGCTTGTGGTCTGACAGAGGACACACAGATGCTGCAGAGCGATGCCTGCTGGTGCCAACGCTTTTCCAAACAGAAGCCCTGATTATGATGAACCGAGTAGAGGCGAGGACGACAAGACCCGTCAGTTATTACACAACTGGCACATACAAAATACTCATTACTTTACATGATCATAACTCTTGTTCCCATTCAAAACTAATAAAGAAAACATTCTATTTTTACTTGATTATGTTTGGTTTTCACTTGATTATTTTGCTCAATGTTTGTGTATTTGGTGAATGTTTCTGGATTATTTTATTTGATTTTGTTCATTTTGGTAATGCCCATTTTGTGGATCGTTTTCTTCATTTTGGTTGATTATTGGCTTCATTAGTCAGTTTTACCATGAAGGTTCTAGGCTGAAAGTGTACCGTCTTTGATCTGGGAGGCCTCAAACTTGGTTTGTTAGCACAATGACTCATGAATGAAGAGACTTAGGGATGGCCAAAAAAAACACCAGAGATGCATCAGGTGAAGGCCTTGGTCAAAAAAATGGGTGAGCTTGGCCTTAAGGTAAAGGTCAAATGATCTGATTTTCTAGTTCAGCCTAAGGTCACCAGGCACAGTCAAGCTGTATGATGTTAGGGTTAGGACACACTGATCTGTAGTTAAAAATATCTGGGAAGCACCGCAGTAGAAAATATTGGCATTAACTACCATTATTTAGCGTCAGGCCTAAGGAAATAATATATACCTACAGAAACATGATGCTCTCTTTGGTAAGTGAACATGAGCCATTTTTATCCAAACAGAGTGAGAATAACCTATGAGTCACTGAACCACATCACTGCTGGACTTGTCTGGTAAATGTCAGCCTGAGCAAAAAGCTGCCCTGCCCTTATTTCTGAGGTTCATACGATGCTGGGCATCCTGTGATCCAGCAGAAGTGAGGAGAGGGAGTTAAAAATGAGGGGCTGTGCATTCATCAACACCACCAGCAGAGCGCCATCTGCCAACCTGAAGCATACAGTACAACACCAGCACGCAGCCACTCCCCTGCTCCACTGCACCGTGTTTCTGCCACTGTCCATTCCTGTCGTTGTCAAACTTAGAATCAGGCTGTGCCACTGCTTAAAGGCAAACTATACAACTTTTCTGGAAGCTACTGTGACTTCTATTTGTAAACAGTACATGACTCCTCCTCCTCGTCACACCAACTCCCAAAAAGTGCAACCCCTGCCCTCCATTGCCCGCAAAATCAAGTTGAAAGGTTTACCCTGTGGGTAGAGCTATGAAAACATGAAACACTGAATTTACAGTTGCACACAAATGTAAAAGTCACCGGTGACCTAGTCATGTGTGTTTCAGTCTACTGAGCTAGCTAACAGGGTAAAGTGGCTAACATTAGCGAACTAATAGGTAACTTATATCTGTTTGTAATAGAGTACACCAGCATGCAGAACTCGAGTTTGCAGGCAGACAAATATTTTGCCTGCAACTGGTGTTTTGAAAATACAAAACACAGAATTACAGCTAATTCAAGATTACACAAATACAATTAGAGATGAACTTGTAAACACCATGACCTGCTCGTGTGTTTCCGTCTGCCGAGCTAAGCTGCATAGCTTCTGCATCGCACAAAAAATAAAATTCAGTAGATGAAATTCAGTACTACAGACCCCAACTGTTAGTTAAGAAGATGTGAAGACATTTCTTAATGACAGTAGTGGCTATATGATTATACATACTTTAAGATGTGTTGTAATGAAAATGCTCACAAACTATCTCTGTTAACCGCTACCCACTGGCACTTACACTACCAGTCCAGAAGAAAACAGGCCGACTCTGCGTTTACTCTGGTTTTAAAACGAGTCTTGTCCACTTTGTGTTTCGCTTCACTGTATTTGCATCTCTTCAGAGCCGCATCCTACTTTGCTACAGTAGCTGTGAAATAGATCACTGCAGCCACACCTACATGTTTTCACTGGCTGAGGGCTAAATACCTACTATCCAATGAGTTATGACCCAGAAATGCTCCCGGTGTCCTGACTATGGCAAAAAAAAATAAAAATAAAATAAAATAAAATAAAAATACAGGTAGAGGACGAGGTCTGTGCAGGTACATCCACCACCATACTCTTGGCACACAATCGCATGTTATGACTGAGACTGGTTATTATTGGATGACTCTATATATTATTCTATGGGGTAAAAGTTGCATAGTTTGCCTTTAATTTTAATTGTAATTTCTATAATTCTGTTGCTTAGGATCAAGACTAACAAGAAGGCTGTGAAATCGGTTTATCCCCTGCGAGTGGGCCCCTAGTAGATACACATACAATTTTAGAGATCTGGATTCAAAGCATAGGTCGACCGAGCTCAAAAAGACAATTTTTGCACTTAGTGACCCTGTGACCTAATTAAATATGCAAATTAGGTTAGGTCACCACAGTCTCCATTCCTCCTAGTGGGAGGCACTCATGTGTGAAGTTTGGTCACTCACATTGGGCCTGTATCATAATCATCAATTCCTGTTTTAAATATTGTGGAATTTTTGGGACTCAAGCTGTGAACATGGATTGATTTGTAAATAATTATTACAAATTACCAGAGATTCACAGGTAATACTACTACACACATACACAACAAAAGTATTTTGTTCTGCCCTTGACCCTATGGGCTGTCCACATTTATTAATTTCAGTGAGCTCAGACATCTATGACTGTAAACATCGTTCTCTGGTGGTTTTCCTTGGATCAGTATTAATGCTGGAAGCTGCACAAGCAAAAAAACAAACACCAAACCCAAGAGGGTCTGCTGCTGCTACCCTCTAATTATGTCCCTGCCATGATGCAGTGTAATCACAGCAGGGCTCTGTATGTGCTTATTTGTGATGCTAATATATTTGGTGGTGTAGATCAGACATGCACACAGGGGCTGTTGACTGATAACCAACAGCATGTCAGTCATTCAGGAAATGAACTTTCATTAGGACAACACTGAAGCCTGTGTATCGCCAGCTGATGCTATAAAACAAAATAGGAGGAATATGATCATAGTAAAAAGAAGCAACAGGAAAAACAGCAGCGACAACTACGTTGAACTGCTATAGATATCATGCTGAGTAACAATGATTGCTCATTGAAAATGTTACTCTGCATTGAGTAATTTATTGCATGTCATTAACAATCAGCTGAGTCATTTTAAAAGGGAGTGGCAGAGAAAGAAAATTAACATGTCACCCAGCTCATTGTTAAATAGAGCATATCATTTGTGTTTTGAATTAAAGTTGACAGCGGCACCTGTTGATATAGTCATTTATTTTACATCGAGCTCAGTCAGTTGCAATACATTTGTGCAAAACAGAAAGCACGGCACCAACCAAAAATAAACATATTTGCCACAGCAGAGAAAATGTGATTATTAATCAAAGTTGAATTATCAAATCAATGACTAATGCCCTTTGTCTAATAATGATCTCCACTCACAACATTCTTTTTTGTGTTTGCATCACATATGACCAGGTATCTTGAGATATTATTGATGCATGCAATTCCAAAAATAAGACAACACAGATGACTGATTGGTGATCCGATTCAGAATTGCTGCTGACCCACGATATACATGTACGGTACTTCATCATATTGCAATGCAAATAAGTGTGAAATCTCCACAAACAATGACACAATATTTCAAGTCGGCTCTACTTTAATAAAATGACCACAGATTTGACACAACTGTGGTCACACCTGGGAAAAAAAAAAAAAAAGTAAAACTACATTTTTTTAACTACAAATCTTCTTGCTTACAATTTAAAGTTTCATTTTGCCATCTTGCTTGTTACTACATTTACAGTAGAACATCATATCATAACCAATGTATGTAGTTATGTTCATGTGGAATTATTTTGGCTTGAAGTTGAATGAACAAGGAAAGCAAAGTTACCTAAAGTGCCTGTGGCATGCTTTTCTCTGTCAATCATAGACAAGAGTCAAGAGCACAGGAGAGGGAGCTGCAACACAACCAATGACATGCTCCTAGCATAGTTTTTTTTCACGTAAATAAGCACATCTTCATTGAGGCAATAAGTTGTAGTCAGGAAAATGATCACATTTTTCCTTGATCGTTCAATAAGTTGATTAATTGAACATTGTGATAGGTCTACTTGCCATAACAACCAACCACACTGAGGTGGTGCTACAGTGCCCTCTGAAACTACTGGAACAACGAGGCCAATTCCTTTATTTTTACTGTACACTGAAAACATTTGGGTTTGACGTCAAACGATGAAGATGAGACAAAAGATCAGTATTTCAGCTTCCATTTCCAGGTATTTACATCAAAATCAGTTAAGCAACTTAGAAGATGGCACCTTTTGTTTGAACCAACCCATTTTTCAAGCAAGCAAAATTATTGGAACATGTAACTGATAGGTGTGTTTTGCTTCCATGGTGTGTCTTATGACACTGATTATTCAAACAATAAATAGCACTGAGTGTCTCCTCTCAGTTTCAGCTTTAGGGTTTGCCTGTGCAAACTACATTTATAGTTAAACAGGTGTAACCAACATGAAGACCAGAGAGCTGTCTATGGGAGAAAAGAATGCAATTCTGAAGCTGAGAGAAGATGGAAAATCAATCAGAGCCATTGCACAAATATTGGGCATAGCCAGTACAACCATATGGAATGTCCTGAAGAAGAAAGAAACCACTGGTGTACTGAGCGACAGACATTGAATGGGTAGACCACAGAAAACATCAGTAGCTGATGACAGAAACATTGTGAGAACTGTGAAGAAAAACCCTAAAACAACTGTCAGTGACATCAACAACCTCCAGAGGACAGGAGTGAAGGTATCACAATCCACTGTTCACAGAAGATTTCAGAAACAAAAAAGGCACAGAGGCTACACCAGAAGATGCAAACTACTCATTAGCAATAAGAACAGGAAGGCTGGATTGGAATTTGCCACAAAGTACAGAGACAAGCCTGAAAAATTCTGGGACAAAGTTTCATGAACTGATGAGACAAAGATTAACCCTTAACAAAGTGAGGGAAAGGCTAAACTGTGGAGAAAGAAAGGATCTGCTCATGATCCCAAACACACAAGATCATCTGTGAAACACGAAGGATTGCTTGGGCTTGCATGGCTTCTTCTGGGACGGAGTCATTGATCCTCATTGATTATGTAACATATGATGGCAGCAGCAAAATAAAGTCTACAGAAATATTTTGTCTGTAAATTTAAAGAGAGATCCAACCAAACTGACCAGGAGATCCTTCATCATGCAACAGAGTGACCCACAACACACTGCCATAACAACTAAGGAGTTGTGTATCCAAACGTCGCTGGCATTTATACTCCAATGCGTACTTTACATAGGCATGGATGTACACAATTCATCTGCTAGCGGGCAGTGTTGAGTTCAGACTGTCCTCTAGTGTGGCGTTATATTGGATTTCTCACTGACAATACAAAGCAAAAATTTTTTGTCATGAGTCATTATGGTGTCAAACATTTTATTTTCACCCTCTAATAGGTGATCTGGTCCATCTTTAACTTTTTGCTCCATTATTAAGATATTGCAGCAAATAATTCGACAAATTACTGCTGTGCTGGGGTTTGTCACAGATAGATGGATAGATACTTTATTGATCCCAGAGGGAAATTCACAACAGCACATGGGAGACTGCTGGAAAGGCTGCCGCTCTCTACGGTGCCGGAAACTAAGTGTCATGTTGTTATAGTAACTTGTGTCGCTGGCGGGGGTCAGACCGAGTCGAGCCTTCATGTCTTCTATTTATTCAATATGGGCATTGTTATACATGAGCTACACTCAACTGCAGTTGTGAGTACGTGTTTACACCAACAACACCATAATATGACTTTGTCTCTCACTGCTTGGTGAAGTTTTAGCATCTGTACCCCCAGCGGTTAGCTAGCTTTCCCTACGCTCCGCTGGCACTGCGGCCATTTGTCCAAATATGGTTGCCTCTCATTTTTGGCTCCAAAATGTCATCCAGTATGGCATAGCCTTTCCTCAAAAAGTTGAGCCATTTCTGTTAATCTTT
This sequence comes from Pseudamia nigra, assembly GCA_029823295.1. Lineage (NCBI taxonomy): Eukaryota > Metazoa > Chordata > Actinopteri > Kurtiformes > Apogonidae > Pseudamia > Pseudamia nigra. The sequence goes on from JAQQAE010006303.1 coordinate 16,103, forward strand.
CAGTGTGTATTTTGCATTATGTTCTTTTTCTTCTTCTATTCTTCACCACATGAGCTGTACTGCACTAGAGTGCCCCACAATTTCCGGTGGTACTGCAACATTTTCTACGTTGTGGACAGATCCATAAGCCCCTCGGAAATGTACCAAACTTGTAACGTAATGCACGCTGAGACCGGAGGGAATTCCCCCTGGGCATGAGTATGCGGACTTAGCGTAGAGCGTATAAATGGGCCTTTAAACTGGTCAAGTCGATCTCCAGACTTAAACCCTATTGAACATGCATTTTATCTGCTAAAGAGGAGACTCAAGGGAGAAACCCCCCAAAAACAAACAACTGAAAGAGACTGCAGTGAAAGTCTGGAAAAGCATCACAAAAGAATAATGTAAAAGTTTGATGATGTCAATAGGTTGCAGGCGTCCTGGAGTTATTGCAAGTAAAGGATCTGCAACTAAATATTAAGCACTATTCAATTCAATTTTATTTGTATAGCGCCAATCATAATCGCTGATTATCTTATCGCTTCACAATTCGAGGCCGAGACCTCATGACTATACAGAGAGTAAATCCAACAGAACCACTACGAGCAAGGTGACCGGGGGGAGGAAAAACTTCTTTTAACAAAAGAGAAAAACCAGCGGCTCAGGGTAGGCGGCCATCTGCCTCGACCAGTTGGGGTTAGTGGACAGAGGAGAGACAAAAGAAAAGA
>JAQQAE010006304.1:0-16809 GCA_029823295.1 Pseudamia nigra
TTTTTTCAAAGTACAACACAATCCAGCCTTCTGTATCAGCATTAAATACATTAAACAGCTTTTGGGTATTTAATGTAGTTACGCCCTAGGTTGTAATGTTAATTACAGTTTGTGACATATTCATTTGCTCCTGCCTATCATCAGTTAATTTAACATTTGAGAAAGCGAATTAGTTAACAGTGTTTTAAGTCTTCAAAAGAGTAAAAAACTATACAATGTCTCAAAAGTAACTTCAGTTTTACCAGAGACATCCAGGACGATGAGTCACATTTTGACAAGTCACTGCAGAAAACATAGAAATATAAGTAAGGGCTTTAATTATGTATTTCTGTGACCGGGGGCCCTGGGATTGACAGCTTGTCTCTTACAAATGTTATCACTTTGTAGGTTATATCCTGCATGACATATTCTGCATGACTGTGCTGGTGAAATATTAATGATCAAACCTTCATCAGTTCATTGACTTAAGGAAATGCTGTTGACTGGTAATTGGATTGTACAGTAGGCTTCCTGACAAATGATTAAAAGGCCCCGTGACTCTTGGTTTTCTACAACAACGTGCCAGTAACAGTAGCTGCTGTGGAACGGAGAGGGACGTCCATAGAGTCCAAGCAAAGCAGTGATTGTGCAACTCAGTGCTATAGTACACAACACAGAGTCCAAAATAAGCGTCTTCCTCTCAAGGTCTTTCTAAACTCCAGAAATCCAGACGCCTCACGTTTGCAGTTATGAATAGTTAATATGTGAAGGTCTTTTGGCTTCCTGTAAACAATATGGATGCCTGTCTTGTCCATCTTGTTTCATTTCAGAACAAGGTCATACGGGACACAAACACAGGAATCCCTCACATTCCTATCTGTGAAGTTTCCAACTGTAGATCTTTCAGGTTGCAGAAAAAAATACCACAGGCTATATATTACGACTTCACAGGCTTTTATCTCCTTTATGAATCTGAGATGAATGCACCACATTTCTATTTATACCACCCTATGCATGGATCGCTCAAAGCTGTTTTGACTCTGCACATTCCAGTCTATTTATGTTTGGATTTTCTATAAGTTACAATTGGTCATACATACCATTCCCACAGAATAAAACAGGAACAACACATTTCACATCACTATAGCATTGGACGGTTTCTGACTTAACTGATCAATCTTAAATAGTACATAAAATGTTTACCACAATAATTACAAAATTGCTACTGAAATACGGGGATTGTTTCTTTATAGAATGGCTGCTAAAACCACAATTGTAATACAGATTCTTCTTTCTTGCTTTTAAAAGACAGACTATGAATGAAATAGATTTAACATTTGACAATAAACTAGTGTCTATTGCAGTGACAGACAACAGGGTGACAGTGCGTCACAGTGCATATCTTCAGAACCCTAAAACGCAGCAGTTAAAGTAGATGTAGTCATGATTACTTTATTATCTACATCTGTGCTTTTCCACTGAGCCAGGTCACAATTAGCATAGTCTGCTACTGGAAAAGAGTAAGAAAAGTTTTTTTTTAATTTTTTATGGTTGGCTACCTGGTGATATTATTGACTTAATACTTTAAAGTTAAAGGACTAACTTTATTAACTTTATTTTATTGACAAAATAAAGCATTTTGACTTTATTTCTCCTCAGTTTTCTGAGTGCCTCTTTGTATATTTGCCACAAATGTTCTCATTTCATTAAAAAATATTGTAGATGCCCACCTTTTATTTAAAAAAAATCCCAATTGAGTGAATAGCAGATCACTCCCAAAGGGACTGTGAGTCATATTCTGACAAAAGGACACTGTAAACACAGAACAGGGACCTTTTAATGAACAATTTTCTGAAAAAAGTCATGAATATAGGTTGCTTCTATATTCAAGAGTGATTATGATTGGTTGTAACGTGATACTTTAAAGTTTTAAACTTCAGAATTCTACTGATTTGTGGGGAAAGGACAAATATACTGTATGTATTTTATCAAGACTGAGCTTATTATGATGTGTGTTGTCACAAATATAAAAATCCAAAAACTTTTTATCCTGTTGACCATCTTTTTGTCATAATTTGTCAGGACTGGCAGCAGTGAGCAAGTTTAGATTTATGCAGTTTCTAGTTTACATCAGGTTATAAGACGCTTGAACCCCAATAAAGATGGATTTGCATGTTAGAAGACCTGTAAGTGATCATTAACACTGTTTATCATCACATATGCCCCAAAAAATGCTTTAATTTTTATTGAACTTGCTGGACAAAAACGCTTCATTTTTTTACTCACAGTAAGTGGAGGAAACCAGAATTGTTTTACTTTCCTTCTTAACACCACAGGAAAACTTAAAACAGATAAAGATCTGTCATTTTTCTGATTTAATAATGTTGTAGAACAAATAAGTGAACGGCTGGCATTGGCTAAAATTCTAGTCTATTACCAGAAATCTCATGAAATTTGAAAATCCATCTTTCCTGGGTTTTCAGGTTTATATAAATTCTGTGACGTAACTAACGGCTGTGAAATTTTGAATTCTGAGTACTGTTAGTCCTGGGATATCCATACAACAAGATGAGCCACAGGAAAAACAAGCCATGTTGAATTGTTGTGATTTTTGACATCACAATCATAGCCCAGGTAAAGTATACAAGTCCTGTCCACATAAGCATGTAGAAATCTAATTTATAAAACATCACAGCTCACAACCAATCGTATGCAAACTAATACAATACCAGCCTCCAAATGCTAATATCTATGATCTATGCAAATTGCATTATTTTGTGTTTACAATAGCCTTGTGTCAGAATATGATCCCAGATGGCCTTCGAAATGATCTGCAGTTCAACCAATCAGAGCGTTCCTGATGAAAAGAGGGCAGTTACCGCAACTCTAAGTGAACACAGTGTATAGCAGAGTTATAAATAGGCCTACGTAACTCTAGCAAGGATCAATCAAATCCAGGATAAATCAAATAAATACCCTTTGTTTTACCAACACCTTTACAAAGGCACTTAATACAAAGTGTTAAGATATGGGACCTTTAATAAAAATGCACTGCAACAACATTAACTCAGCTCAGGGAATTTTAGATTACAACCTGCAAACCTATGAGATGTGTTCACAAATGACTCATTGATGGCTATTAATTAACAGATACCGGTAATGAGTCACTTATGAACTCAGTGTGAACAACCTAGCTATGTTTCACATTCTCGATTGATCTTAATCTATTACATTATATTTGAAGCTTTACTAAGGTGAAGGTGACAGTTCAATAGCTTCTGACCAGCTTAATGTACTGTATATTTACTTCCTGCACAAAGTTAGTAGGTTGTAAAGAGGCACAGGAAAAAAGATGCTGGATGCAGTGTGACAGCCAAAGTGTTGGATAGAGTTTCACATTCTATATTTAAGCCTGGTGACTTGTGTCCCTGCTGCTCTATTTAAATGCCAGAGAGACTGTCAAAACAGAGGCGAGGGGTGCAACAATATGATGGACCTTTTTGAGACCAATAATTTTCTTTTCAGTGACTTGCGTTATTTGGAAGAAGGGGATCATGAACCACTACATCACTTGGACATGGCGGGGGTGTCTCCTCTGTACAATGGCGACGACAGCCCACTGTCTCCGGGCCAGGATAATGTTCCGTCTGAGACAGGGGGCGACAGCAGCGGGGAGGAGCACGTCCTTGCGCCTCCGGGTCTGCGGGCACACTGCGAGGGCCAGTGTCTCATGTGGGCCTGTAAAATCTGCAAGAGAAAGTCTGCACCGACGGACAGACGCAAGGCCGCCACGCTCCGGGAGAGGAGGAGGCTGAAGAAGATCAACGAGGCCTTCGACGCGCTGAAGAGGAAGACCGTGGCCAACCCCAACCAGAGGCTGCCCAAGGTGGAGATTTTACGCAGCGCCATCAGCTACATTGAGAGGCTGCAGGATCTGCTGCAAACGCTGGACGAGCAGGAGAAAAAGCAAAATGGATCGTCCTATAGCTTTAACGTCAAAGATCAAGATGTAAGCTATTAGTGGGTAACGTCAGAAACGTATCATATTCCCGAAAAATCATAGTGTGCCCGAGGTCTTTGAAATCCCCTGATGACTTAATAATGTGTTTTTAATTCCCAGTATATCTCTACACTATCAATTACAATCTATCTGGTGCTGGTTATGACATTACAGAGTGTTTATAGTGTGTTTATGCCTCATATCACATTGATATTTTTATTCTAGTAGTGATCCCCATGACTGTTATTCTCTCATTTAAAGCACATATCTACAAATAAATCCACTCCTTAATCATATTTCAGTAAAATCATAACTGTTCTTTTATTAATGTTTATAGCTATTATAGTTGATGCCTGTTGTACCATCATGAATGTATGAAAACATGTCATTTGTGTTTTTACAGGCAGTCAGTCATGAGTGCCACTGGAAAAAGGCCTCAGAGACCTGGCCAACCTCTGCTGACCATTCCACAACACCAATGATAACCCAGCGAGAAGGTAAACTCTCAAACTTTACATACAACGCAACAGACACAAACAGTCATGTCAGATTGTCTGATTCAGTTTCTTGTATCCGCAGGGTCCAGTGATCCTCCAGGATCCTCCAGCCTCCTGCGACTCTCATCCATAGTGGACAGAATCAGCAACGACGAGAAAATCAGCCTCCCAGAGGATGTCTCTGAAAATTAACACCTGGAATAGATAGCAACAGTTAAAATTGAAAATTTCCTGTATACTTAACTCTAAATTGTTTCCACTATTTTCAGCCACTCTGGCTTGTTAAGTTGTCTTCATTTGTACAGCAGAGGCACCAAATTTGTACATATTTTATAATAATCTGGTGGTTAGGTTTATTTATTTTGTATTCCGAAGCATGCAAAGTATGTCAGAAAGCTGATATTGTAATTAAATATTTGTACATAACTGACCAAAAGACCATGGTGAAAGTCTTGTTTTTTTCTAGACAACCAGAACGAGTCTAAAATGTAGGTCTATTTTGCCATTTATCTCATGAGAACCACAGCGTGAAGTACTGGAGTCATGTATTCAAGATGTTATTAAGTACAGGAATGTTATCAGACAAATATATCTTAAGTCATCAAATGTAAAAATCCTTATTATTCAGAATGGCTCCTTTGATAATATTGTGTTATTATCAACAAACATCTGAGCTTACCAATGTGAATACAAATATGAAACAGAGTAAAATGGAAAATTGAATGTACAGTTTTGTGATGCTTGACTTGGTTACAGTCCACCTTTGACATTTACGTATTTTCAAAGGTCGGTAGTACTCAAGTACATTTACTCTTTTACATGTACTTGAGTAGTTTTTGCCATAAAATGACTAGTACTGAAAAAAGTACTTCTACTCAGTTAGAATTTGCTCCACCTCATTGAGTAGGGGTAAAAAACCCCAAAATGATCAAATAATAAAAAAAACTGAACAATATAATCAAGGAATTTATCAGACTCCTCTTCTATTCTCTCATCTCCTCCCCTCTCCTCTCCTCTCCTCTCCTCTCCTCTCCTCTTCTCTTCTCTTCTCTTCTCTTCTCTTCTCTTCTCTTCTCTTCTCTTCTCTTCTCTTCTCTCCTCTTCTCTTCTCTTCTCTCCTCTCATCTTCTCTTCTCTTCTCTCCTCTCCTCTTCTCTCATCTTCTCTCCTCTTCTGTTCTCTTCCCTCCTCTTCTCTCTTCTTCTCTCCTCTCCTCTTTTCTCCTCTCGTCTTATCTCCTATTCTCTTCTCTCCTTTCCTGTCCTCTTTTCTTCTCTCCTCTCGTCTTCTCTCGTCTTCTCTCGTCTTCTCTTCACTTCTCTCCTCTTCTCTCCTCTCCTCTTCTCTCCTCTCCTCCTCTCTTCTCTTCTCTTCTCTTCTCTCCTCGCCTCTCCTCTCTTCTCCTCTCCGCTCCTCTTCTCTTTTTTCAGTTCTCCTCTCCTCTTCTCTCCTCTTCTCTCCCCTCCTCCTCTCCTCTCTTCTCCTCTTCTCTCCTCTTCTCTCCCCTCCTCTTCTCTCCTCTCCTCTCCTCTCCTCTTCTCTTCTCTTGTACTACATCTTTAAGTTCCACCTACTAGTTCCACCTCCATTCATGGTTATTACTAGTTCATAAAGTCTGTCTAAACAGCACTGAAACCACGTGCTGCAGTGTTGCTTGTCTTTGTTGCAGGTGGCATCCAGCAGGCCTGAGCCCACAGCAGTACACTGACGACATGGAAACTTGGGCTCCAGGAATGAGTGCAAAGCCCAAAGGGATAATGAAGTTATCTGAGCCATTAGCTCTTAATTCATCATCACTTATTTCATCATCACAAAGAAACACTATTTACATTCAAACTATTTAAACATGTAACATAAACCTAACAGTGCAGAAATCCAAGTCTAGTCATGCACATATACTGTATATATATGTTTATCATGACTGAGTAATGCAGTTGATGTCAGGGTGAATGTGTTTCATACACTTCTGTGAATGCAGCTGTAACAATGTGTACTGACAATCAGTGTTATGTAAACAAAAATCATACTCAAGTAAAAGTGTAGTTCCTTTATAATTATAATGAGTAGAAGAAATGGTACTCATAAAAACAAGTACTTGAGTAAGAGTAAGAAAGTAAGGTGTAGTTTATTAATTCTTTTATGTTGTTTATTTTTTTGCTTTTTGATATAGTTGCTTATTTTGCCCACTCTGTTCATCTTTAATATTTTGTTGATTATTTTGCTCATTTTATTTACTTTATTTATCTTCTTCTTCTTCTCCTTTCAGCTGCTCCCCTCAGCTTATTTAATGGATTTTTTTTTACTTATTTTGTTGATACTTTGTTTCTTATTTTTCTATTTTGTTCATTTTGCTAATATTGTGTTGATTACTTTGTTTACTTTGTTCAATATCTAATATTTTACAATTATCTTTGCAAATGTTTGCTTACTTGGATGATATTTTCTTGATTACATTAACGGTTTTTGGTCATTTCATTGATATTTCCTGGATTATTCTGATTATTTTGTTGATATTCTGCATGTGCAAAAACAACTAATATTCACTGAGCTGTGGCCAAGTGTAACAGAGTAGAAGTACATTTTTTTCATCTGAGATGTTACTGATTAAGAATAACACATGTTCTGCAAAACAACTACTTTCTGAAGTACATAGTTTTGAAAAAACTACTGAAGTACTGTACATGTAAAAGAGTTAATGTACTTCTGCTGACAGAATAGTACTTAGGGGTCAGTCCCCCAATTACTGCAGCTCCATCAATGGTAGGACTGATTTTGAAAAGAATGGTCAAAATCAAAGCAACGACTGTAGAAGCATGCATTCCTGATTTTCAGACACTATTGTGAGTCTACATAGCTTTAGTGTAATAAAAAAAAACTAGTAACATACAGTGTCTTGTGTTTTTATGGCACTTTTCAACACAGCTACTCATACTAAATATCTTGTTTTCTGCAGAACCCAGACAGAAACCCGATATCCAGTAATGTGACTTTAATGGGGGTCCTGCTCACTCACCCACCCTGATAGCAATGTTCCTTAACTCTTTTTCTTTATTGAACTGCATCAAGAACTGTAGACAAAATACTAATAAACACAATTGATCTTAATCATAAATTTATAGTTTGATTACTTATTTAAAGCCATATGTTCCCTTTTTTTTTTTGTTCAAAACAAATTGAAATCTTGCCCTTCTCTGATCTCAGCTTTGTCTTGTCTAAGTTTAGGAGGATTTTGGTTTTACTGCTGACACCATAGGATTCTCATTTGGTAGTGAGGGCTGCGTTTTAAAAGTCAAAGCTGATGAAAGGCGAGCTGTTCTAGCAAGGGGATCATTCCTGATGCCGAATGCATGTCTTTATCCACACTTCAGCATCTTGCTTGAAAAAGGATTCCTCTCCTCTGCCGAGCAAATGCTGTTGCCACTCAGTCTCCCTGTTTGTGCTATAAAATACACTTGTATTTAATATGCAGGAAAAACTGCTGTGCTTTCATCTTATACTTCTTAATATGCATCTGACTGCTTATGAACACCCAGAAAAATGTGCTTTGGAGGGTGATCTATTTTACAGGAATGTTAGAGACAAATGATGTCTCTGTCAGGGGTTTGCAGTGGCACCAAACATATTAAGTGAAAGCAGGAGGCCGTTTAGAAGAAATAAGGCTTTGAGACGTGAGGGAGATAGACATAAAAGATCACCTTCTGCCCTTCACTTAACTCTATCTGTGACCCCTGAGAAAAACAAAAAAGCAAACTCAGGAGGTTCCCAGGAGACGAGCACTGAGGAGACTGCAGCGGCTGGTGCGCAGCGTCTGCGCCAAAACCAGCTCAGTGCATCAGAAATAACACCATGTGCTGCGCCAATCTAACGCCAGCTTCAACGAGCCTTCGGCAAAAGCCAGGTTTTCTCATTGACGACCTTGTTGTCCGCGTCCACAGCCTTTGATCTTCTCAGCAGCTCCGAGCGGACGAGCCGATGTCTTCCTCAGCTGTGCCTAATCCAAACTCAGACGGCAATTCAGAGGCGGCAGGTACCGCTGTTTTCTTAGGTGCGGAGGATTCCCAGAGATGGGGGCTCGCCAAACGTTTTGACACATTGTGAGAAATATCCGCATTGTATCCTTTGCAAGCTGTCAACAACGTAATTACTTAACGCAGTCGGCTTGTCAGGGACGAAGTGCAAAAGCCTTATTCCATCTGACGTCGTGTCTTTTCAAAGGGAACAATTCTACTGGAACATGGTTGAGCTCCTCTTCAACGCGGCTTGACATCATCTATATTGGTTTGATACAGATGTCAACAGGTATTACCGACAGAAGGAGACATAGCTTTGTACTAAAATAAAAAAATAATAATAAATGCTCAGAGATGATTTGATCTGTGCTGTGAAAATAAGACACTTTTATGTGTTACAAATAAATAGCACCATACTGAGATTCCTACCAAACAGCGCTGCATTCCAGTCTTAAAGCTCCACAAGAATAAAATCTATTGCACCATTTTGGCCATATGTTGTGTGCTGAATTGAACAACTTGAATTGTGTCAACAACTTTTAATGGTTAAAATTTGGCCTGTTGGAGCAAAATGGTGCAGAGAATTGCACAGTAGTGTCACTTGTGTAATTACTGTTTTAATGAGCTTTAGCAAACAGGGAGCACATCACTCACAGCACCTTCAGTGATGAGTCTGGGTGTTTCGAGGGGCCTTACCACTGTAATGTGAATTCACAGGGCTTGAAATGTTACACCTTCCTTTGCAGCTGGGCTACATCTGCAACGCTGTTGTCTGCACCATAAAATTGCCCAGCATACTCCTACAAGTGGTCACCATCCCTAGAAAAACAAAAGTCACTGTCTTTAATATCTATGACTTCATTAAGTTTCTGTCACATATCGCATGATTCCCAGACTTAACTCATATGAAGATGAAGAAAATAAAGTTCTCAATGACTGTCACAGCATGTGTAATGCAGTAGTTGAAGCTGCTCACCCAAACTTCTGAAACATTCCCAAACATTGTATTCATAGTGACCTTGCAACAGAAGGGCTGTTGGAAGCAGAGAGTGGTGATGAGTGGGAAAACACGAGTATGTGCAGATGTGGGAAACTCTGCAGGGTACTGGGGGTGAGAAGTGGTGGGTTGGGATGGGCAGGGAGGGAGCTAAGCTAACCCCAGCCTGCCTTCTGGCTGGGCCAGTGGGCCATGGTAATTAGATCTGGCCAATGTGGGCCCTGGGCTCTGGCCTAGGGGCATATAAGGGGGGCCTGGGGCAACAGACCCCTCATATCACTCAGAGGTCTCCTCTCTCACCCCAATCCTCTGGCTTCCTTCCTTCCTCTGTGTCCATCTCTTCATCGATTCAGAGCCCTTTCTTCTACAAGCCATGGATGTCTTCTCCCCATCGCAGGTTTACTATGACAGGGCATGTGCTTCATCTCCAGACAGTCTGGAGTTCGGACCTGGTGTGGAACTCGCAGGCTCAGAGGAGGATGAGCATGTCAGAGTTCCTGGAACTCCACACCAGCCTGGACACTGCCTTCAGTGGGCCTGCAAGGCTTGCAAGCGCAAATCCAGCTTTGTAGACCGCAGACGAGCTGCAACCATGCGTGAGCGCCGGCGACTGAAGAAAGTCAACAACGCTTTTGAGGCTTTGCGGCGCTGCACCTCAGCCAACCCCAGCCAACGTCTCCCCAAAGTGGAGATCCTGCGCAATGCCATCCAATACATTGAGAGCCTGCAGGAGCTCCTAAGAGAGCAGGTGGAAAACTACTACGGCCTACCTGGAGAAAGCAGCTCAGAACCTGGGAGTCCATCATCCAGCTGCTCAGAGGGCATGGTAAGGCCTCCACATGTTCAGCCTCTTTATAAAAACATCTGTTCTTCGCAAGTCATGGATGTAGGTGTGAAAAAAACTAGTGGTCAACAGCCAGAGGAATCAAGAGTTGTTGCCAATGTATTATCAGAAACTAAACTTAAAGCTGTTTTTTTTATTATGATGTAGTGTATTTGTTTCCATTTATGTCTACCATGCTTGTTCAGAAGTGTCATACATTTCCATTTCTGGCCTACAAACCATTTGCCCTCTGTGTGAAATTCCTCCTAATGTAGGTCAGGTTAAATTTGTTTTTCAACTGTAGTTTGAAGATGAGTGTATCAGCTAATGCAAAAATGGTATAATGGTGAAAGGTGTAATGGATTTCCCACCAGTGGACACTTTATAGCCCTAATAAACCAAACCAAATCCACCTTAGTGAAGTCTGGCAAGAAAAACTGGGTTCTTTTCTGCATTCCATCCTGACTGCATGTTCTGCGCCGCTGCCAGGATTTTCTGCAGATTTACTAGGAGAAAGTGTCATCTTGCACAAACTGGTGTTGCTTCCACTGATACAATCGATTTGCCACGCTCAGAGCTGGGTAGGGGAAAGGAGCACATACACTGCCACTTTGGCTTTAAGGTGGATGTGAAATAAAGAAGCCCATAACTTTGGAATTCAGGATTTATTATCCTGTCCAAAATATCATGAAGGGCATTGGTTGTTTATGCAGTTTTTTGCTTCCTGTCCTATAAATTTTGATACAACCATCATGCATTTTATACAACACATCATGTCTTTCTGCTGTTTTAAAGTGTGTATGAAAGAATCCAAGGGTAAATTTGATTTCTTATTTCCTTCCAGGCTGACAGCAACAGTCCAGTGTGGCAACAGCTGAATATAAACTACAGCAGCAGCTATTCTTATGCAAAGAATGGTGAGATATTTTCACAGTAAAAGCAGTCTGATTTGAGTATGACATTGGAGCCATGTAGGCATAGTGTTTTAAAATTTAATAAATAGATTCTATGCTATTTAAAACATTACTAACAGTCACAAGAGCGAAAACTGTGATTTGAATTTCTGAACAAATCAGTTACAACGTAAATCAAAGTGTCTTTTTTAATCTATCTTCCTCCATTCTGTAGTCCTACTTTTAACTGTTAAAGTGAGCATTTATTTTGCATGACTAGTGTCATTTTATCTGATTTGAAAGCCTCACTGATCTTGTTGTCCTCCTCTCAGCGACTCTGGGTGATAAGACAGCAGGAGCCTCCAGTCTGGAGTGTCTGTCCAGTATTGTGGACCGTCTGTCCTCAGTAGAGTCCAGCTGTGCACCAGCGTCTCTCAGAGACATGTCCAGCTTTTCTCCCGGCAGCTCCGACTCACAACCCTGCACGCCAGAGAGCCCGGGATCCAGGCCCGTCTACCATGTCCTGTGAAGCAACCCTTGCTTTGACGTGGCCCCAGCTGCGATAAGAACTAAATGTGCAAACTGAGGAGACCCGGCAGTATCGGAGGAACTGTGGCGAGCACCAAGCAGCTTTGAAATTGTACATGAGACTGTAAATATGTATGTAGATGCCCATTTATTCTGTACACGCTGTTATACCAATGAGACATATTTAATAATGACAGTTAATGTAATGTGACTTAATGAACCTTATTTCAACATGAAGTGGTATTTAAGCAGTGTTTTTACCTTCCATGTGGTCATAAGTACATTTTTCACTGTTGATATGTATAAAACTTGGACTGTTGTATTTTTAAGCTCTTCTGTTCTGCTTCTTCAGAACCACTTGTTCAAATCTTTCATCCAGTCAATGCTTCTTTCATCAAAGCAATGTAAAAAATAAATTATAATCTTCACAAATCAAGATGCCCCGATTAAGACAGCCTGCAAAATGCATGGCCTGCTTTCAATGACAGAGCAGGTGAATGAACAGTCGGAGATCACTGAATTGTGTGCCTTTATATTTTAATGAATATGTAGATTGTCTTTTAATCAGAGTGAAAAGACAAATTATAATGTGTCAAGGAGAGTTTCTGCTGGATTGTCCAGACTGTCTCCAGTGGACAAGGTGTTGGAAATTACACTGCAAACTGATAGAGGTCAGAGAATGCCATTAATTATGTGACAGTGCTGTAATCATCCACATAGTCTGCTGATAGGAGCTTTCAATGAACAATGAGATGGCATTTTAGCTTTTTTAAAAAGCCAGACATTAACATTTTTAAGCAGGCTTCAATGAAAATCACCAAACGTAGTACCAATCATGGTAAATACATGAGAATTAAATTGCTCGTGTAAATATAATAACCACATTAACACATTTCAAGTATGGTTGGCCTAATTGCAGCTTCTCTGTGCCTTTGAAGTGTCTAGCTGTGTGTTTAGGGGGAGGCAGTATTATGTGTACCTGTTTGTTGTTCTCTACCAAATGTTAGTCATCATTAACACCCCTGATTATACCATCAACACAACGCATGAGAGCAAATGGCCTTTATTTGTACTTATTGTGTGGTTAAGGGGGAGGGTTGATATGTCAGCGTCGTACCGCATCATTTTTAATGCTGCAAGTCAGAGGCTGGTGATTAACGGGACATTTTAGTCAGAATGACACAGAGGGTTTCCCTCACTTTTGAGCTGTTCTTCTTTACTGTGGATGTTACAGGTCCTTCCCTATATCTTTAGTTCACATTTGTAATTGCAAAAACTGCCCTTTTCCTTTAATCAGACTCTATTTGCAGTGTCACTTCTTTTGTATTTTTGTATATATTTTCTTTGTCCTTGGGCATTTTACTTATTTTTCTTATCTGATTTTCACATTAGTGATCTATTTTGAGATGTGGAAAATAGTGACATTCTGAACATAACTGAGTTAAAAGTGGAGAACAAAGCCTAAAATACTAAACTGTCAGTCTTCATAAAACCAACCAGTCTCCTCTACTTATGTACTGCTTTCAAAAGAATGATTAAACAACCTGTGCTTTTCTGTAACAGCCTTTGAACACTGGTAGTTTTGTTATATTCACTGTAGTTGTTAAAGGATTAGAGCAAGTGATACATCCTGCTTAAGCATGTACAATTAGATGGCCACTGACATTTCTGAAGCAAAATAATATATATATATAACAGCTTAAGGTTAAAACAGTGTTTTCAGATTTTTTTCCAGCTTAATACTGTTAAAAAGAAATGTGCTGTGTCCTTGGGATCGTTATAAACTGATATAACACCTCACTTTTAGTGTATATTATGTATGTTATTTATTTATGGATTTCTCATAAGTTATTATTATGTATTTTATTCTAAATGTACAGGATAAGAAGATGTGTGAGAAGGAAGATTGTTTGATTCATACAGGCCAGAAGAAATGAAAAAAATGTATGAAATTAACATGTTAAAGAAAAAAGGGGCAAAAATGAGAAAAATAATGTTAATGTTATAAAACCGAATGAGCAAATAGATCAAGAAAAATGACAAAACTGAGTAAAATAGTAAATAAATGGAACAAAAAAATAGACAAAATAATGAAAAAAATGAACATGATAATTATTCTAATATAAAAGCCTTTGCGGTGTTGACCAGAGGTGGGTAGTATTCATGTACTTTTACTCAGTTACCTGTAGTAGTTTGTTCAAAAATATAGCAAAATACTTTTCATTCTTACTCAGTTACATTTGTGTTTAAAATGGGCACTTTTGCTCAGTTACATTGGGATCGACACCTCTGTGAGAAGGATTATTTTATGGACTAAGTAAAATGAACAAAATCATCAAGCAAGTTAACAAAAATGGAATAATAACCATAAGTGAACAAAAAAATGTACAAGATAATCAAATAAATTAACATGAATGAACAATAAAAAAACCTAAGCAACAGAGAATGCTGAAATAAAGTCACAAAAATGAGCAAAATAAACAAACATTAAAAAACAAAACATCAAAGTAATACAATAACCATAAATGAACAAAAACGCAACACAATCAGTGTAAAATAAACAAAATAATCATGTAAATAAAAAATGAACAAAAAAAAAAACAAGAATGAACAATATAGTGTATTTGAAGCTGTAGTAAATGAGATACTTTTTCACTGTTACTCAATTGCTTATTCTTCTTAGTATTTCTACTTCTACTTGAGCAATTTTAATTATAAAGTAACAATACTTTTACTAGAGTACTATGTCGATTTACTCCACCCTCCACTGGTTTTGACCATAAATTTGGTAAAGGCAGGATTAAGACAATTCAAAACAAAGAGGTACTATTTAATGAAGACGGTGCAGTGAGAGCCATGTTTAAAAGGCTTGGAATCAACACACATCTGTTTATTCCCACCACCAGAAGAAAAACACTTTTCAACACCACCCCACAGTCTCAAATAATTATTTCCAAAGCTGTATGTATTGATCTACGTGACAGCACTCGTCACTTTGCCATCACAGGGTTGTAGTATAAAACTGTCCACATGCAGATACAAGCAGCTCCCCAGCAGCTCTGTGTCAGGCTACAGCGCTGTGAGGCATTGTGGGAATTCCAGCAGCGGCTTGTATTTCAATAAGTACAGCTCTCCAAATGTCACTGATGTCACTTTCCAAGGCTACACTTTGGTTGTGATTCATAAATGGCTCCATCATGTAGTCTTTAAAACACCTACATTTTGGACAGGATCAACAATAAATATAAAATAGAGTTAATTTTGATCTATTAGAATTATTTAATTAGATGTAACTTAAAACAGACTGAACACAATCATTTATCTAGGATAAAAGCAAGACTTGTATGATGACAAACATTATTGTAGTTTTATATGCCACCACAAGGGGGAGGTGTTTCACCTATGTCATACATTTTACACTTTGTTTGCATTTTAATGATTAATATCAGAGGGGCAACCGTAAGCCCTATGGGTAAATCTGGGTTCTATTTGAATGTAATTTATGGAGAATACTCATAATAGATATTGAACTAGGATCTCTATTGAATCAAATCTGGCCTTTGGTAAATTCTGTGATGTTGAACATCTGTCCAAGGAATGAACTGTTAAGAACAAAAAGGAGCAGCTATTGGTGGTAACAATTTATTATGTTTCATGCATTTTGATTTTTTTTTTAAGCTGGTGAAAAAAGACTGATGTTTTCAGGTTTTTTGATGATACTTAAGATGAAACGTTTAATTCTTCAGCTTCTGCAGGGAAATGAATCCCAGTAGAATGTGAGTTGTTGTTTGTCTTCTTGATTGCATTATAGATTCAGTCTGAAGAATCAGAGTGAAGGAAGGTGCTAAAAATAATAAGAACCAGGTCCAATTTCTTACTCAGAGGCAACATTTTTGATGAAATCCTGCTCATACTTGTTCCTTGTATATTATGTTCCTCCATGATATACATGATGGAGCTACAACAGTAGAATGTGTCTTTATTGTCTGGGTGATGGGAATCCTGCGGTGTGTAAACAGAAAGACTATTCAAGTAAAAGTACTGTTACTTTATAATTGTAATGACTACTGTAGAAGTAGAAGTACTCATAAAAACAAGTACTTGAGTAAGAGTAAAATAAATACTGGAAAAAACTACATAGTGCATAGTTTATTAGAGCCTCATATAGCACATTTGAAAAGGGTGTTTAGGTAATAACAACGTAAAGTCTGGTAAATGTAAAATTTCAAGATTTGCAGCTTATTTTGTTAATTTTTTTTTATTATTTGGACAATTATTGTGTTTTTTGACATACTTGTTTATTTTGTTAAGTTTTGCTCTTTGTCCTGCCTGTAGTGTTCATTTTTGTTCAATTTTATTGGTTATATTGTTCATTTTGTCATTTTTTGGTTAATTTGGTTGTTTATTTTGGTAATTTTTGGATTAGTTTGTTACTTATTTTGTTCACATTTTGGTTTTGTTCACTTTTTTAATATATGTGATTATTTTAATTGACTTTGTTTTTGCTTTGTTGCTTAATTTGTTAATGTACTTTATTATTTTGTTTATTTTTCTTCCTTTTGTGCAAGCCTTTGTAAAATGATTACTGCTTGTTCAGGTGAGTAGCCAAATGTAATGAAAGAAAAGTTTCTTTTCATTACAAATGTAACTAAGAGTAAAAGTATTCTGTAAAACATCTACTGTTAGTGCATTTCTTTTGAAAAAAAAACTACTTAGGTACAAGTAAAAGAGTAAATGTACCACCCACCTGTGCTGGAGTCACCAGCTGTATCTTATTCACACATCTTCTCAGTTTTATGGCTGTGGTTTTGAGGAGGTGTTATGTACAGATTGTCTTTGTTGAAGCATTTACTGCTGTCATAGACGCAGCTCAGTGTTAAAGTGCGTTGTACTGTATATGTTTCACAACACACATCACTACTCTGTGGTTCTCCTGCAACTGTTTGATTTTCGTACCTCCTATTTAGAAGTCTTCATTATTTTCAGTGCTTTCTCTTTGTTCTAACCTGACAAATGACAAAGTGCAGTCAACTCAACCCGATACCGTCCTATCACACACACTTTTCTCCAACCATTCCAACC
>JAQQAE010006305.1:0-16807 GCA_029823295.1 Pseudamia nigra
GGAGAACCCGGAGAGAACCCACGCAGACACGGGGAGAACATGCAAATTCCACACAGAAAGGCCCCACCACCCGGTGTTGGGATTGAATCCAGGACCTTCTAGCTGTGAGGCATGAGCGCTACCCACTGCACCACCGTGTCGCCCTTCTACTTGTTAGTATAAAATCCAAGCATGTTTTCGGATAACTCACGTGATCTGCTGATGATGCGGGGGTGATTAGTATAATTAATCTCAAAACTAGTGTAAATGCAGGCCGATGATGATGATGACACCGATAGGTGGCACCAAGGTTCTAGGGAACATGAACCACACCGATTCACAAACCACAGTACATTTGGTGTAAAAGGGGCCTAGTGGGACAATATACAATGGTCCCTCGTTTATCGCAGGGGTTACTTTCTAAAAATAACCCGCGATAGGTGAAATCTGCGAAGTAGAGTCCTACAGAAAAACTCGCTCCAGCTAATGCATGACGCCGGAATGGATTGAATTCGTTAGCCGGGGCACCACTGTATTTGTTTGAAGGCTGTAAAACCCCTCACCACACACTTTATACACTATTCTCAGACAGGCATTAACATTTTCTCACATTTCTCTCTTATTTAAACACTCTCAAAATTCAAACCTGCGTAGATTTTAAATAGAACATAGGCACAGTATTAAAGAACTAAAGATCAAAACCTGTTTTCAGGCCCAAACATTTGTTTGAGAAAAAAAAAACGCTTTCCTACAAAAAAAAAAAAAAAAACACCAATAGTGACCCAGGCGTCGCAGCCCCTGCAGCGCCCACCTCCAATGAAGGCATTCGTTGACATCGCAGGCCTCCGTCAGAGAGAAAACCCGCAAACACACAGCACTTCAGACTCACACCGCCAGCGATCGAACACCCGTGCAAGTCCAGCAAGCTGAATGCACTCTGCACTGCACAGCACAGGAGACAACACGGAGGACATCGACTCACAATGGCCACAGCCAATCAGGACGCAGAACACAATGCACAGGTTCTCCTTTAGCCAATCACGACACAGGACACAATGCACGTTCATACGCTGTATTAAAAAAAATACATGAAAATTGCATTTTAAAAAATCCGCAAAAAGGTGAACTGCGATATAGCGAGGGACAACTGTAGTACATTATAGCATGAGGTTCTAAAACCAGCCTCTGGAGATTTTCTCAAATTGAGTCTCAATTTATACAATTAGCGAGCTTGAATCGACCTAAAGCAACAACAACACAACAACCTTCCAAATGTGGGGTTCTAAAACATTTTTTTCCTCATACTGAATTTGAACTGGGTTTAACATGATGCTCTGAAATGTGCCATAGGTGTCCAGTCGTGTTGACTGAAGGCCATAATATATGATTCATGGTGCACCTGCATGCTATAACAAAATCTGTGATGTGGAAAAACATTGTTAAATAGTGTGATGACCATAAGGCTTGAAGCACATAAACAAGTAACCTAGTAGTCACCACTAAATTGACATCAAGTAATCTGAGAGTAGGTAGTGGCGAATCATGTGATTGGGTGAGTACTCCTAAGCTGAGTGTGAATCCAAAGCAGGTGTGAAAAAATATTTGTATAGTACTTTATCATGCATTTTTATATTGAGATGCCAGTGACATTACAATTGACCATACAATAAGTGCCCGTGCCCACCTCCCCAAGGTTAAAGTTACTAGGGAGGGCAAACTTTGGCACTTGTCCTCACTGGCAATTTCAACAATATTGTGAGAGATATCCTGAAAAGAATAGGAGAAAGATTCTGGTAAAACAAGTCTGAAAGAAGTACACTAGAAATGGGAGAGTGGAAGGGCTACAATCTGCATTTGAGAACTGCATCCACACTATCATTTATTTGCAGAGTGATAGTAATGAAGAGGAATTTAACACTGAAGCAAACGCCTACCACTCCCAACATGAGACTAGCACCACGTGTCTCGGCAGTCCATATGTATGGCAAATCAACAACATAATTACACAACAGGGGAAGTGATATATTGTGCTGAACAAGTTTGTCACAATAGTGGCACAAACCAGGCCCTAAAAAAAACAAAAAAAAAAAACAAAGCTGAGTGAAACTTGTATTTCCGCTTAGAGGTCAGAGCAGCACAAAGTACTATCTGTTCAGATGACTTTACTGTGCACAAAGGTAAAACATGCAAAATGAAGCAATGCTTGCACTCACATAAAACATGAATGGTCTCTACTTTTCATCCAACATTAATTACAAGAGTTTCTTTAATTCTGTGTTTTAGCTCAGCATCAAATGTGACAAAACTACCAAACTTGAAGCTGGTTCCAAAAGATAGTCCCATGTTCAAGTGTCCAACTTTGGGGCAGAAATAAACATGTTTACAGTCTGGTACAGTTTTAGGTTCTATAGTTTCTTTCCACCTCTGTGAACAGTGTACGGGGGCTGAATTTTCATATAACTCACCAACTTCCACTCACGCTCCACATCTAAGCCAATTGTTTGATAAAAATGAGTAGGCAGTGATGCTCTTTAAAAACTTTTGGCTGATGTCACAAAATGTTTGCCCATCTTTTACTTACAGTCTATGGTCCTTGATGATCTTGTATAGATTTAACATGGTGTTAGGTATTCCACACGTTTTAATACATGTTAAACATCTCGCTCTTGTGTTTTTGCTTTGGAAAAATCAGAAAAAAGACCCCCCCCCCTCAACATTTGGGAAATAGCTCCCATATTCAATTGAATTCAATTCCCCATATGAGTTGTATATTCCATATGTAATCTGTGTATTCAGCATTGCATTTAGCCTGGCTAGTTAAGAGTTAGAAAAACAGGGATGGAAAACAGTTGTGTTAGGGAGTGGTGTGTATGTCTGTATAGAGCTGCTGTCATGTACTTTGAATGCATGAGTGTGTTACCTGCAGGGGTTTGTGTTGTAGTGGGGCAAGCCCAGATGGTGTGTCAACCAGTACATTAAAATGAGGGGTAGGTGGGGGCCCCATAGGAAGAGGTCTACTTTCAGCATCCACCTGGTAGTTAATCAAACCCCACTGCTCCAAAAACGCATGAACCCTGAGTAAAAAGAGATATTTATATATATGCAGTCCACATAGACATCTCAGACCATTGTACAAAAAGCAAGACCACAAACAGCTCTACATGAAGTTATACCTCATAACAGCACAAACATCTCCAGTGAGGTTGCGTCTGCAGGTGGTTGAGCTGAGGTATTCCTGGGGGTTGAGCCTGTATGTGTCAATCATGAAGTTCCGGTATGCCAGGTAGCTGCATTGAACATAAGATTGCGGGTGTCAGTGAAGGAATCCTAACCAATTGGTATGTAAAATTTAATCATTGGCAGTACTCACATTTCTGCAGATTTGGATTTGTTTTTTCCATTGAAGAATTCTGGCAGTGCACGTTTCTCTATAGAATGAATACTGCAAAACAATGGCCACAAATATTAATGCTTTAGGTTATGAGTTAAATACAGTGGTACTCCGGCTAATGAACGCTTCTGGTAACAAAAAATCTCGGTACCAAAGGGGAAAAAAAAAAAATCCGCCAAAAACTTGAACCATCTAACGGGAAAAATTCGGGTAACGCAAGAGATAGACCCGGAAGTGAACTATCACGCAGATGTAAACAGTCAACACAAAAACATGTGAAAGCTCCCGTGAGATGTAATAGGCCGAATGCTAACCACGAGTAGTTTGATGTCTCTGCTACAGAGCTGCCTGCTCCTTAACAGTGCTGTGGCCTGGGTAGCAAGCTAACAGCACTCCGGTGTTGTTAGCTTACAACAGCAGAGGCTCCCGGTACAGCATCGTGGTGTTAGCCAGAAGCTTCCGCCGTTGTAAGCTAACAATACTCTGTAGCCAGCTGCGATTACAGCTATGGATGCGTGCAAACACACAGCAGACAGAGACCCAGTGTCCACTGACACACACTGCAGGAGGACATTCATCACTGCCAAGTCATAAGCCAAGGTAAGAATACATTCTAAATCATTTTTAGAACTGATTTCATGCATTCCGTTTCAGATAATTAACATAATTTCCTTTTCAAATAACAATAATGAATAATAATAATGAGGGTGTGTAATACATACTTTATATGGGAGTTTTCGTGCATCCAGAATGGATTCATTTGTTTTATATGTACTCCTATGGAAAAATCGGGAGCGGCTAACAATTTTTTCAGCCAATGAACGTGACGATGGAACGGATTACATTCGTTAGCTGGAGTACCACTGTATGTTCTGCTTCAGTTTAAAGTAGCTGCCAGTGTCGGTGCAGGTGTTTGCATCTATTGCATATATGTTTACCTGTTGTTATTGAACCAAGATGTGTAGCTTGGTATTATGATGTGATGAGTTTGCTCTGTGATGTTTTCCTCTCCCTCTGAAAGACGAGGTATCTCCCCTCTGCCTTCTTCATCTTCCTGTACACAAACATACACAGTTCAATCACACTTTTGTCATTAGTCTACACAAGAAGAACTTGAGGACCAGCAGGAGAAAACATGTTTTAAAATCCATGTCCCTTTCAGTATTGATTTCACTCCAGTCAGTGCACACTCATCTCACATAAGAACAGAGTATTAACCATCCCAATCTCTCAGATTTGCAGGGACAAAACCTTTGGAACACTGCCAGAGGACCTGAAGTGTTTTAGCCTTTAAAACCTTTATAACCTTAAGCTTTTTCTCCTGAGTTTGGCATTTGATAAATAATGGATTCTAGATGTTTGTGACCTTTAATTCACTGGTTTCACTACACATTTATTGGATTTATGCTTACAGACTTTTATTTTATTCTGCTCTCTTCTGGATTTTTGTTCTTGTTTTACTGGTATTGTTTTATATTCCATTTCATATTGATTTAAACTGTTTTTGAACATTTAAATGTCACTTTCACTTATTTTTTTATCTCATTCTACAAAGTTTGAACTGCATGACAGGTGTTTTACAAATTAGGTCTGATTTTTTGATTGACTTTTACACTGCTGTAGAGTCCTTCAGCTCCCATGATTAGATGAAGACTAAGAAAAGAACTTATTTACCCGGCCTGGAAAATCATCCTCTTGTTCATCTGAAAGTAAAATAGTTGAGCAACATTACAACCCAAGATGAAAACTGCATGTAATAATGTTTAATGTTAAAAACTGGAAGTGTTTAGAAATTATAAATTGCTCCAAAAATAATACATTTACAAACTCAAACATACCCAGGTCAGCCATGGTCCCTCCTTTGACAGGAGTGTTCTCACTGTCCTTCTTTAAGTTCACTACACAGAAAATAAATAAAATTAAAAATACATGTATGTTCACTTCCTGAAGTAACAAGACTTCTATGGTTGCTGTGTGTATGCTTTACCATTTTTGGGTAGTATAACTTCCTCCATGTTTGGGACAGGGGTAGGATCCTCCATATCTTTGGTCAAATCCTCCTCTGGTTCTTCCTCCTGCTGGCCACGTCTTCGCCTGTGCACACAGAAAAAAATCCTGCACTACAATACAAACCTGAAGACATCCCCTATTATTGTGAAACTGTTATGTTTTACCCTTTTTTCCCTTTCTTCCTGCCTTCAGAAGAGGGAGGAGAGGGAGAGCGCCTTCTCTTTTTTGAGGGTGTGGATTTTGGGTCCTACAACAGACAAGAAACAACAGTTCAATCTATTTGATACACAAATGTAAAAAACAGGACATACAGTTTTCACTTAACAGGACTCAGAGGTATTTTGGTCAGGAAATGATCAACATATTTGCATACCCAAAATTATGAAATCCTTACTGATTATACTTACTTCCTGTAAATGAATTATCTAATACCACGTTTGTTTATTTATTTATTTTCGAGGGGAAACCACAAGTTAATGTACATTCACAATACAATGAAAGTAAACGTAAACAAGCCAGATTAAAGCCAACAGCTAATTTCTATCTGTTGTCCCATGTTAGATGTTTCCTAAGGAGAGAAAAGATAACTAAAAAAAAAAAAAAAAACACATACATCAAGTTCAAATGTGTCTGAAGATTCTCAGTCATCCAGGTCATCACTGTCTTGTAGGTTTTTCCTTCAGCTTCTGGACTGCTATGTTTTTTTGAAGATGTTTTGCCACTCATCCAAGTGGCTTCATCAGTTCAGAACTGAAGAAAAACCTACACGATATCTAACACTGCATATGTACATGTATTAATAATAGAGACCCACCTACCACAGACTTCCAACATACCTGGTCATCTCGGAGACGAATACGTTGGCGAAGAACAACTGGAACGTTCCTCTCATCTACACAGTAATCCTCCTCATTCATCCACTCATTGAAAGCATCTGTGTCCAGAACCCAACCAGCGTGGACCTGGACCACAATGAGACACCCACAAGAATTAAGTTAAGCTGTGTGTGTAGTGGCTTACAGTGGTGGGTCTCATCACGGACACCCATAAGATCATGACACCAATGCCAAAATAGAATTGTATGCATCTGCCTTTGCTGATGAGCCAAGTGTAGTGCAAGTTACATAACACATTTTAACTTAATTACTGCTTGTTGTAGTAAAAGATAGCTGTGGTGCGCAGGTTTGAACAAGTTAAAAGGATCTTAAAGGTCTTCAATTTAAGACCATTATGAGTGCAATTATCATCCTTTTGCACTGAGACCATACTCTGAATGTAAAAATCAGAAAATTATGGTGGCATGCATATCAAATGTGTTATTTTCAACAAGCTTACACTAAACACTAAATCCAATTCATTTTAATACCTCCAAAAATTATCTCAAAACATTTTAATGTCAAAAATACAGATTATTGCTATGAACACAGAAATACTGGCATGTGTGCTCACCTTCCAGGGTCTTTCTGGATGTGGCAGCTCTTCAATTTCTCCTTCAACATCACTTGAGGACAGCCAGCTATCATAACTGTTGACAACAGCAGAACAACGTTAAAACATACTGTTAATGTGTCCACATGTGGGTGGTGTTGTTACACTTTACCTGTCAGGATGCATGCCCCAGTGAACCAATACATGCTTGTCTTTCCGCATCACAGGGCGCATCCATTCATCTGAAACAATGCAACATACAAAAAAGTAAACACCAGGCATTAATGAAGATAAAAATATCCACGAGCTCCAACTGACCTTCATCTGTAGAAGCAGATGGGGGGTATATGTGATGACTAGCAAGTATTCTGTCTTCAGTGACTGTTCCCTGAGGAAGGACAAAGATGTCATAAGGACTAAAATATTCAGGGTTTCATATACCCAACACATTTGTGTTTGTTTGGCCTTCTGCTCAAATTGCTTTACCTGATGTTTGGTGACAATACCGCTCAGCCTGCTAGCCAGCTCCTGATCCAGTATTGGGTCCAGATATACCACAGGTAATGACATGCAGTTGTTCTATGCACACATAAAACACAGGTACAAGATGGTTAATGGAGTGTCCTTTATAAATACCTGCCTATATGCATTTGAGTGTATGTACATATGTGTTGGTCACCTGGATCAGTGCTCTTTCTATACTGCCAAACATTTCCACATTTCTTTCCGTCCTTGATGGATTCTGTAAATCAAACCTTCGCCTATGACAGGAAAGCAGTCATTTAATGACATACTAAAAGGCAGAAATTTATTTATGAAGAAAACAACTCTCCAAAGACAAAGGCGTCAGAGGAATGTAGCTCACCAGCCTTGCTCAGCTTTGAATTTGTAGGCAGTGCCGAGAATATGACAGAGTCCTCCACCTGCACGCAGGTCCAGGAAGCACTGGGCCTGTAAAGAAATTGTCAACAAGTCTTTTACATGTTTATAATGTGCTTGCTGAGCAACCTTCTATGTCTTTAGGGAGCCAGAAGGTATGACATTACTTATACTACAGCTGTGTTTCTGCAACTGCCTGATTGCAATACGGACTTAATCTCTAAAGAACACATTTGTTTACACATTTCACTGACAGGCATCCATGCAGGAATCTTGCTGTGGAAACTTTTGAAATTTAGTGCACCAAAATTAGACACTGATACAAGTTAGTTCCACGGACTCACAGGGAGTTTGGTGAGGGCAGGGCTGGAAGCTTGTCTACCAAAAGCATCCTCTTGAAATTGTAAGAGTTGAAGGGTCACTACAGCCAGTGCCTGACATGATGGCGCATCAACCAGCACATACTGACAAAACAGATAGAAAAGCACATGTTTCACATAGGAATGTTTCAGCTCGGCTATTTAAAAGCAACATATAACCTAATGTAATTTAGAGATCACCTTAACTGTTCTAGTTAGGCTGATTAGCCACACACATTTTGCTTGTTTTGCACTTCATCTTTTGACTTTATAGGTGTGGTAATCTTTACATTCAACACATACCTCCTGTTAGCTAATGTAAACGTAATATTTCCGACATGAGACTTTTGTTTACAGTGTCACGCAATAGGATGTCTAGGAGTGGGCGGTTAGCTTGCTAGCTAGCTTCCTTTACAACCAACTACCTTTTTGTAGTGTTTCCCAATCCACTGTCGCACCACCTCCAGCTGAGCTAAAGTATCAGGACTCTCCCAGAATCTTGCGGACGGACTACTATCTTTTTTCCTGTATGCGGTGGTCCCGGAGTTAGCCTGACTTGCCCCGGGGATTCCGAGGTTTGTTCCTCCAGACATTGTAGCCTTTATAAATACGAGATTAATCTCAAATGGGAGGCTAGCGCGCTCGCTAGCTTTTGCGTCCCCGTACTTTCTCGCGAGATGGAACGCGACTAGCGCGGTTGAACGTATTTATTTTCATTATTTTTTTGCAGCTATTTTTCTTTTGATTTTAATAGTATTAATTTATTTGGTTAAGTGCACGTATTTAAAGAGGACAAATATATAACAAACACCAGTATTTTATACCAGGACTCTTATTTTGAAGTAACCTTACAAGGAAATGACCGAGCATGACGTGACACGACGTGACCGCAAAAGAGAAAGAAAGTGATACTGGTTAGTAGCAAAATAATCTACATGTTAATAATGATCCTGTCCGCAGCCGTCATTACAGTGTTGTTGCTACATGTATCGATATTCTTGCTATGGAAAAGATTATAGCCCGTGCCTTCAAAATAGTTGTTTTTGCAATAATATCTGTTGTTCCACAGTTTTCCAAAAGACAGACGTAGTGTTCTGTTAGAAAAAGCTCCAGGTCAGCTGACTGAATGCTGACCACTGGCAGCGGTAAATGATTTTCACCACAATGTTTCTATGTAACATTAAAATGGACACAGAAATGACATCCACAGAGGTACACACCTTGAAACCAACGACCCACCGATAAAACTACGTGGGGTGGAAGTAATAAACCTTATGTGACCTACGTGAGTACAACTGACGCATTCTTCTTCCAACTCCACACTTTCTAGGGACCTAACTTCTTATGGGGGTCCAGGGTCTGACCACCTATGTTGAGGGGAACAGAAACTTCTTTCAGGATGTGAAGTTCAGGGACAGTCGTCTCGTCATTGATGGCTGCAGTTTGTATTTCCGCCTCTACTTTAACCACGGTCTGGACCAACAGCATGGAGGAGATTATGATGCCTTCACTTGCCTTCTCACCCAGTTCCTCTCAGCACTGGCAGCCTGTAACATCCAGCCCTATGTGGTACTGGATGGAGGTAAGGAGACTTCAAAGTAAGATAAGACTTTACTTATCCCACCCTGGGGAAATTCTAACCACCTTATGACTACCTCATGAATCTGATGAGAGAGTGTAATGAGTTTGCAGAGCATCAAAGCTAAATGTGGTTACTTTGGATCTTCTCCTTTCGGCTGCTCCCCTCAGAATCTAAATATAAAAACGTTTTCTGTTTTTTTTTTTTTTTTTTTTTGCTCACTGCATAATTTCATATGCGTTCTTTAAAAACAAGGTGAAGGTGTGCCCAAACTATGTACATCTGTCAATCAATGCACCACTTCAAATGGAAACAAAGAGCGGCAAGAGTGCACTGAAGAAGACTAAATCCTCTGAAGAAGACTAAATTCTTAGAATCTTGGTCCATTACTTCATCTGTTGTTGCTCCCGTGCTGCTCTAATACTGAAATGATCATTTTAAAAAAAATCATCAATCAGCCTTAACATTAACTATTTGTCAGCCTCTACATTATAAACACATGATTATTTTTTTTGTGATTACAAGGAATGGACCCCAGTGACAAGAAGTTGGACACTCTGAGGCAGCGTCTGCAGTCAAAGATAAAGGAGGCAGACAGTCTATGTCATGGCCGCAATGGCTCAGTCCTTCCCATCCTTACGAGAGATGTCTTCACTCAGGTCCTCCGAGAGAGAGGAGTCCCACTGGTCCAGTGTCCAGCTGAAGCAGACTGGGAGATTGCATGTTTAGCTCGCCAGTGGAACTGCCCTGTTCTGACCAATGACAGTGATTTTTACATTTTTGACCTGCCAGGTGAGGGAAGTTATAGAATTTGTTGTCCAGTGTACAAGATTTAGGCTCCAGGGGCATTTAGGACAATGTAATTGCAGCATTACATTGTAAATCACAGGATACACAAGAATGATTATGGTTTTGTTATAGCAGAATGAGCCATTTGTTGTATAGGTATAGAGGGATCACCTATATGATCCTTGTTTCTATTCAAGGATGTAGGTTTCAATTGAATTTTGTGGTGGGGGTGTCTCTGGATACTCTGATAAATTTGGAGTATCAAATGTTTAATTTTATGTTTGGGTAAACTGGTAGTGTGTCAGTTTTTACCCATATAGCATAAGATTAATGAACAAAAGGGCCAACCAAACTAAACAAAATAATCAATGAAAGACCAAAAATGAACAAAATCATCAAGGAAATGAACAGAAGAACAACAAAATAATTAATAAAATGAACAAATAATTGAGAAAATGGCAAAAAGGAACAAAATAATCCAACAATGAGCAAAAACGTTGTTAATGCTGGGCAGGAATATTGAAGTGGTTGCAATGCGCCTGCTTCACAGCTAAGTATCACACACTGAACTTTTAACGGAGACACTGTGAAAAGTAAGGTTCAGTGTCTTCTCTTTGTATTTCTGATGTCAAAAATAGACAATCACTGCCCTCAACCAGACATCCAGAACTCACTAAAACCACCAAAACTTTCCAGATATCCTGGGATAAGGTACTGGGGAACCTGGATGATGGGATCCATGGGACAGACAGATAATTGGCATGGATTAGAGCAGTCTATTTGCATTTTGAAGCACCACACTCTGAAACAGGCCAGTAGATAAGGGGCTGAAAACCAGATTATACAGATATTGTGGAATGAAGAATCCCTGTTTTATATTGAGCTGAAATTTAAGATATGCAAGATTTAAATTAACTTATTTAAAAAGGGCACAGTTTGTGTCCTTTTGCTGCTATTTTCTTTCACATCACACTTAAAGTCTTGTCCCTCAATGCTCTTCTTCCCTGTTTTCATAGGTGGTTACTTGCCTTTCAACTTTTTCCATTGGACCAATCTCAACGGTAAAGCCAATCACCGTTACATCTCAGCTCGATGTTACACCACCAGTGGACTTTGCCGCTGGTTTGGGGGCATGAACCAAGAGTTACTCCCCTTATGTGCTGTCCTGACTGGTAATGATTATGGAACTCCAAAAGATGCTGAAGCTCTCCTTGCCCTGTTAGATGTGAATGTATCAGGGGGAGGTCGTGGTAGAGGTAAAGGCAAAGCACCTACATCCCGTATTGAAAGGCTCCTCCTTTGGCTGTCATGTTTCCCGGGTCCTGCTGAGGCACTGGAAGAAGTTAGCAGGCTGATGGGTGAGGGGGACAGCGTAGATGGGCGTGGTAGAGGCAAACAAGGACAGAGGGCAAGGCTTAGTTCACAGCTGTGGGCAGGCATGCAGGAGTATCACACCACCCCTCAAAGCTCTTTAGCTCGCTGGTTTTCTGGAGGTAAGGTAGCCCCACGAGGGCAGACCTCTGGATTTGCTGAGTTACCAGAGTGCCTTGTGCATGCAGCAGCTCAGGGGCTCTTGGCTCCTTTGGTTGTGGATGCTTTGGTGATGCACAGAGTCTTGCTCATCCCTCAGGTGGAGAACAGAAAGTTAGCAAGCAGCCACTGTAGTGCTAGAGCAATACGCCAGGCTATTTATGGGATTTTATTGCTTAAGGGCCAAGATGATTTGATTCATGGGAAAGGTGGCGGTACAAAGGGACGGGGAGGTGCTGTTCAACCACAGGATGCAAGGGTACAAGAAAACAGCAGCCAGGGTATGAGAGGTGGAAGGAGCCGAGGGGGTAGGGGTCGGGGCCAGGGACAAGTGCAGCCTGGTGTACCTGGTGCAGCCATAGGGAAGGTTCAGGGCTCTAGCACCCCAATGTGTGTGGAGGAGTATGACCGTCTGGACCTGAATTTGAAGAAAAACCAAGTGGAGGCGTGTCAGCTCATGAAGCCTGTACACCTAGATGCAGTCAGTCAGGTAAACAATAATAATGGTCATAATGTGTGTATTACCTTGTAAATTCCTGTATCTTAGTTTACTTATTCCAAACTCAACAATTTAATACTTATATTGATACTTGATACCATGCATCTCTCTTAAGAAGGCGAGTCCATAGGAGGGTCAAGCCCCATTATGTGTAAAACACAATGTCTCAGGAAAAGCTTTACAAATGATCCCTTGTGGCACTTTTCCACTGCTACCACCATCAGCTTCAGCACGCCTTTTTATTTGCAGTTCTGGTCCCATGCAATGGTTCCAAACAAGTCAAGGCAATGGCATAAATGTGATGTAAAATCATGCACATCATAAATAGGTCGATAAGAACTGCCACTCCATCCGTACATCAAGCCAAGCTTGTCGTAGCAGAAGACATCAAAGTTTGCACCAGTCTGATAAATTGACAGTCACACATAGTTTAAACAACTATACTGTTGCCTCAGAAAGTCATTTTATTTCAAAGCTGGTTCCTCTTGCATCATGTTGCCTCACTTGTAGTAGTTGTACCCGAGTAACGTCACTATGTTTTGTCGCATCACCATAGCAACAAAACATACTAAGGTAGACCAACACTGGCCATGGAAAAATGACGCAATTAAATAGGGCTGAGGTGAGATCCAGTCAATGGAAAAGGGGCTCTGGACTGAATGAATATGGATGAATTAATAGCATTATGGTGGCCAAGGTCATTAACCTCATATCTGTCCATTTCATAAACTTGCAAACTCAGGATGCCGTGAAGAAATTTCTTTACATGTGCACATGTTCGCTTGGACCCATTAGATTTTGGGTCATTATACATAACACATTTGAGTCACAACTATAGTAAATGAATTGTATGAAGAGCTTGTAATGCAAGAATAGTGGACATATCTGTAGCAGTTTTCTATCGGAAGGTCTCATGATTATAATTATTATTATAATTACCATTATTATTTTATCTCACCTTATGTTTAAATTATTTGCATGATTTGAATGCATGTCCCTGTGCTGGAATTTCCACAGGCTCCTCCAGCAGTTCGTCTTGCCACTTTGTTAGAGGTATTAGGGGTGTCTGAGTCTGCTCTGACTCCTGTGCCGCCACATCTGAAGCTGACTGTAGCAGTAACAGGCTACTGGCTGCGGGAGGCCATCCCAAAATCCTCACAGCTTCAGCTCAATGCTCTGTTGCTGGGTATGGTGTATGGAGAGTTGTTCAGGGACCTGCAGCCGGACGCCAATCAGCACCGCCAATGCACTGGTGGGTAATATCATACCCAGAGCAAAAAACACAAACAGTAGGTGCAGTGGCAGCTTTAAAAGCTCAGAATTGTGAAAATTAGATGTGCTGAGTTCAAACTTTAGGGGGGTTATATTTGTAAAATTAAATTCAACATATTCAGAGACTTTTTAAGTACCTATAGATGCCCTTTAAACCATCCATAAACTGATATCTAAAAATAGAAAATAATGGAAAATTCAAAACAATAGTCAATGGTGGGGTTTGTGTTTGTTCTATAAGCACATTTGGAAGATTTCTGTTAATATAAGACAAATGATGAATAATCTCTCTGGTCTAAGACTCTTCTGCTTCTTTCCAGGTCAGCAGGTAAAGTGGGCTGCAGAGCGTAACGTGTGGACAGGGATGGACCGTCAGCGAGTGAGACCAGGGGAGAGAAGGGGTCTGGATGTAGGAGATGCTCACAGTTTCAGCCAATGGCAGGCCTGCATCTGGAGTGCCCTGTCTCTTAACCAATTACTGCTGCTGCCGTTGCCTGAGCCACATCTGACATGGTAAGAGTCAAGTAAGGAGGAAACAAAACAGGGATGGACCATATTTGTACAGGCTGATTTGTTGACTTGATCGATTGTAATTGACGGCAGCAGTCAGTCTCTGATTTCTGATGCTGAAACCACGTTCCATTCATAGAATTTAGCAAACTAATTTATCATTTCAAGTTCTTATTCAAAAAGATGAAAACGCTGAAAGCTGGCTGCATCAGAGCCAAAGTAGTCTATATTTTACTACTGTCCATGGGAGTCTTTGGAAACACTGCACCTAATCTATTTATCCGGTTTCCCTCTATGTCTCGTAGGGTATTCAGCGGTACTTTGGTACATGGCCTCCTCCGGTATCTTAAAGGAGGCCGAGCTGCTGAATCGCTTCTTGCTGGGAGTTCTGTGTCTGCACAGCTTTACTCATCCCTGTTAGGTGCTGTGACCCAGTGCAGTTTTAAGGGCACTCATTTGTCCTCAGCATCAGGGAGGGGAAGTAGAGGAAGAGGTGGAGGCTGGGGGAGCAGAGGAAGAGGTGGAGGCCGGGGGTGGAGAGGAAGAGGCAGCAGAGGTGGAAAACGAGGAGTCGGGAGAGGGGATAGACATACCGAGGAGATGATCAACAGGTTTGCACTCTTCATGAGTGAAGAAGAGTCTGATGAAGACTGAGATGAAAAGAAATGACTTACTGTATGTCCTCAAACAATGTCCAGGGCCTTTACTGGCCTCAGCTGCAGAAGGTAGCAGGCCGGATTTTATTTCTAATTTACTCTTTAATGAGTAGAATTGGTCATATTTTGCAAATTTTGAATGAGGCTTGTATTAGTCATGTCTTTATTTCTAATTTCCTGTTTAATAAGTACAAATGGCTGGATTGATGGTGTATTATAGCTGTATTTAGAAGTTAGAATTATCAAGTTTCTAGCCAGAAATGTCATCTGGAATGCCCCCTGAGGTTAGATTTCCAACTCAAGGTCAGAGCAACTCCACCAACTGCAGCTGCTTGCATAATTTTGCCATTCATAGCAGTTCTGTTTTGTTTCAGTCCTGTTTTTTCAGCGGGCATGTTGCTACTCGGTATCTGCAAAATACCATGTGCAGTGCTGTTATCAGGTAGAGCACTTTTT
Source organism: Pseudamia nigra (assembly GCA_029823295.1). NCBI lineage: Eukaryota > Metazoa > Chordata > Actinopteri > Kurtiformes > Apogonidae > Pseudamia > Pseudamia nigra. The sequence goes on from JAQQAE010006305.1 coordinate 15,338, forward strand.
TTAAGTTGTCCAGATCAGTACTCTGTGAGCATCCATGTTTTTCTGACTTCGGGTGCTTTTAGGGTGTTAGTCCGGTACAGTGGTTCAATTGGTCCCGCAAGTTGCTACAGTGTTGCAATTCTCAACTAGTTCGGTCCACATTCACACCAGTGTTTTTACTAACGAACCAACCACTATGAATGTTGTATATCCCCCCACTCATGTGGCGGCGCTGTTTACAAAATACTGTGTTTTGGGTGACGTGAGAGCTGATTGGCACAGCATTTGTAGAGGGAAAAATCCAGCAGACGAAAATATTGGATATAGCTTTATTTCAGAATAATGAATGGTACTATATTACTTGTTTTTGTGGCGATTAATTATTTGTTTGTCAAAAAGCACAAATATCACCTCTGATGGTACGCCTCCATCTGAACTCCAGTGCGGTTCACTGATTGTGAGAACTCTGCCCGGCCCTGATTCAGTCTTGCTGTCTGCAATGTAGCACTTTTTGGTCTACGGAGGCTTCCGTAGCAAGCTGTGGCCTACATTTCAAGAAGCTAGTAAACTTCTCTACATCAGAGTCTTTTGATACGTTTTCTCCCTGCCAAAAAGAAGTGCACAGTGTTTTCGACCCAAATACGATTTCCATGCTGGAACACCAGCAGTATTTGTGCTTTTTGCACAAACAAATGATAATAATAAAAAATCACCACAAAAACAAGTAACATAGTACCATTCATTATTCCAAAATAAAGCTAAATCCAATATTTTCATTTGCTTGATTTTTCCCTCTATAAAGGCTGTGCCAATCAGCTCTCACATCACCCAAAACACAGTATTTTGTAAACAGCGCCACCACATGAGTGGGGGGATATACAACATTCATAGTGGTTGGTTCATTAGTAAAAACACTGGTGTGAATGTGGACCAAACTAATTGAAAATTACAACATTGTAGCAACTTGTGGGACCAATAGAACCACAGGTGTGAAAGCACCCTAAGTTCCACCTACCAGGGTAAGTGGAACACACCATTATCTCAACATGACTATGTTCAAAATGGCCTATTACATACTACCAACATACTGATTCTGGCCAGAAGTAGGAGATAGTGTGTAGCAGATGACAAACATGACAAATCTGCAGTATGTCAGATATGCCCTGATGTAAACTGATGCAGCCAAATTTCTCAATCCAGTAGGGTCAGCCTCCCTTCTACTTATTTATCTAATGTGATGTAGTTAACAAAAATTTGCATTATCGCCATCTTCTGCTGGGACTTAAACCATTAAAAACAGATTAAGTGTTGAGGAAATGTAGGCACAATCTCCTGAGCACTTTGGAACGGACCAGGAAATGAACCAGCAGAACTGTCATGGTGTAGTACAGTGGGGTAAATAAGTATTTAGTCGGCCACCAACTGTGCAAGTTCTCCCACTTAAAAAGATGACAGAGGCCTGTAATTTTCATCATAGGTTCACCTCAACTA